>OVAN01012989.1:0-13232 GCA_900406275.1 Anastatica hierochuntica
ACCATATTTTCGTTCTCATGAAGAAAAAAAACGAAAATTAATCTTAGTTTCTGTACTCTGATATTTCTTCGTACTACCTTCGTACATCTGTGCGCTTGCAGTGTTACTCTTGTTTATGCTTAATACAATCATGTCTCTCATGAATTTGATCTGTGTTTTGCAATCTCCATGAGTACTGACCGAAAACTTCTGACAGGATGCGTTCATGATAGCTCAGATTTTCGTCCGAGATAACACTGCAAGCGCACAGATGTACGTTTTAGTGGTTCTGGATCGAATACATAGAGACCAAAGGTAGTACGAAGAAATATCAGAGTACTGAAACTAAGATTAATTTTCGTTTTTTTTCTTCATGAGAACGAAAATATGGTTCAAATTAGCATATCAATGACGTTTTTAAACTCTAAAACATCCATACAACATGAAGAAATGCAACATATCCATCTAAACCACCTCAACATCCAACAACGAGAAATCAGACACACAGGACCGTGTATAAACCACCTAAAATTTTCAATCCTACCTAAGCAATTAGAAGAATCATGTCTACACTATTCTCTCCATTGTTTTTACACATGTGTGCACATAAGATGAAAAAGAAATGCATGGAGAATCAAGGAGATAAGGTAAGGGTGTGGTGCCAGACTAAAGATGAGTCTGGTCACTCAGGATTACAGAAACGGATGGTAGAAAAATGGGAATGTAATCCGGAATGATGGGGGTTTGATTCCTGATTTTTAGTTCCCAGATCAAAGCATTTAAAGTTCATTAGTAAGCCAAATAAGATAAAAGTTAAAAACATTTCAGACAAAAGTCTGAGTTCCAGAGATTTATGGTGGGGAGTTTGGTCATGAGTTATTCTGGTTTGCCTGCGCTAAAAGTCCAAATGAAATGGTTAATGAACATATAAATAAAGTGCAATGCGCGGAAATAATAGTTTAAAATCATCATAAAGCATAAAAAATCCATAGTTGACTCGATAAAAGACATAAAAATGACTCAAACAACACCAAAAGAAAAAGAAAAACATCAGTAACCTCCCCCAGACTTATCTCACACCGTCTCGGTGTGAAACAAATCCAAGGAAGGGGTAAGTAGCAAATAAAAATGAAAAGAAACGGGAAAAAGAAAATTACCTGAAATCATGTAAAATAGCCACGTAAATAGACAGGGATTGAGCGATACATGAACAAGGACCGATCCCTGCCCGTCTGTCTGTTCATCTTTTTCCTACAATTCAAAGGCTAAAAACACAAAAAACGTAAAAAGCACCAAAATCCAAAGCACAAAAGCCAAAAACACTACAAACTAACTAAAAAGAAAAAGCAAAAGACTTAGTGGGTTGCCTCCCACTCAACGCTTGTTTAAAGTCACGAGTCTGACTGTAGTTGTGATTGATCAGTCTGGAAGGGCCTTAGAACTCGCCCCGAAGCAAGCTCCACGAGCGAAAATCTTTAGCTCAAGGATGCTGCTCATTGCCTTCTTCATAGCAGCTACTCATTTCTCTTTAAACTATGGTGTAATGATGGCCCTGACCTTTGAGAAAGGTTTGAATCTGCCTTTACGCTTCACTTTGTACTCAATAGCACCTCCATCGCATTCTAGTGGGATCAAGGTCAACTCAGAGCTCTCCTCAATATTGTGCTCTTTCTGCTTCACCTTCTTTCTGGTCTTGAGTTTTCTTATTGTACCAAGAACGTCTCCATCCATGACTTCTTTAACGTCATTCTTTTCAGTAGTCACCACTGTGTCTTTTCTCAATGAACCATTCTCTTCGTCAGCTCGTGATAAGGAGATTTCAAAAGACTCCTAAGTATAAGGTTCTTCCACAACCTCCTCAATCACCTCAGTCAATGTGTCAACCCAAAATGTTTGCGCATCTATGGTAGGCTTCTTGGTTGACTTCTCGAGATTGAAACACACATCAAGCTTACCCAATTGCAGATCAATTTGACCATTCTAAACATCAATCATCGCTATAGTAGTAGATAAGAATGGTCTACCCAAGATGATAGGATCCTTGGGTTCTTCGTCAAGCTCCAAGACTACAAAATCAGTGTATACATAGCCTTTCCCAACACCAATGGGAATGTTATCGAGAATACCTATGGGCTTCCGAATTAATCTATCACAAATATCAAGGACATCTTAATGGGATTATAATTCACCATGTTGAGCCTCTACGAGACACAAACAGTGGCATCAAGCTAACTCCAGAGCCCAAGTCACACAGACATCTCTCAAAGGTAAGAGATATGATCTTGCAAGGCAAAACAAAAGGACTCGGATCTTCGCGTTTCTCTGGTGTGATATTCTGAATAACTGCGCTACACTCCGCAGTAAGAAGCGATACACCTTGTTCCAGGGTCATGTGATATGAGAGAATCTCTTTCATGTACCTCTTAAGAGATGGTACCATCTTGACCGATTCTACGAAAGGCAATCGAACATGTGATTCACCAACGGGATTCTTAAGTTTCTCATACTCGCGTTCCTTTATCTTTTGACGAGGTCTGGAAGGATATGGAGGCTTAGGAACATAAGGTGGGGGTGGCACATACTAATCATAAACCTCCTGTGCGTCCGTTTCATCACGAAAATTCGATACCCTCTCTTCAGGACAGGGATCGATCGATCCTGAGACAGGGATCAATCCATCCTTGTCATCCTCTGGGGATCGATCGATCGTTTCATATGATCATATCTTCAGAAGACGCAGAAGACTGTCCATGGTTTTGATTCTAATACCCCGACTGATAGTTATTCTTGAATCCTCATAAAACAAACTGCTTCTGTTGATAGCCACTGCTTCCGAAGCCACTGTTCTGATTCTTGTTCTAAAAACCAGATTTGAAGACACTCTGATTCTGATTGTATGGCTTATTTTGGAACTGATTATGTTTTTTGAAACCTCTGTTACCAAAGTTTCCTTGACCTTCAATGTAATTCACATCTGCTTATCCATCATTCAGCTCCTCAAACATGTATTCCTGATACATCTGTCCCATTTTCTTCTCTCAAAGCACAGGTGCTTCATTCTGCTCACCAACAAAGTTAACTCCCTGATGATCTCTCCTCATTAGCTTATCGAGCTTTGTCTTTAGATCATCAATTCTCTTCGCTTCTGATGTCACAACTCATCTACCTCAATCATAGTCTGATCTGCGATTGGCTTGACTATTCGCCATCCAATTGATAAGCTTCTTCCACAGTCTTGGTACTGAAATCACCATTGCTAGCGGTGTCCATAGCATTCTGATACTTCTCCTCAACCCCCTTGTAAAAAATGTTGAGGAGATTCCAATATGAGAATACATGATGAGGACAATCATTGAGGTATTCTCTGAATCTTTCCCAAGCTGCATGGAAACTCTCAGCACCCAATTGGTGAAATCCTGCAATCTTATTCCGCAAAGACATAGAACTTGATTTTATGAAGATATGACCAAGGAAAGCAACCTTGATCTCGTCCCATGTCCTCAGAGAATTAGGCTCTAAGCCATTGTACCATCTTATAGCCTTGTCATTAAGTGAGAAAGTGAATAACCTGCATTTTAGAGTTTCAGCAGGCACTCCGTTGTGCTGGATAATATTGCTGATGGCTTCAAACTTATCAGAGGGTGCATTGGGTTCTCTCAATGGGAGGCAGACGAATTCCAGCACGATTCGCATAAAAGGCCTCTGGAGTGTCATATTGCGACAGAGTCATCCTCCGTCGAGGTTGATTTTCGCCTTATTGCCCCTCAGCTGCAACATTGTGCTGGCCAGCTTGCTGAGCACTAGCATTAGCACCACCTCTAGCAGGTGGGTTAGCTCCTGGAAGAGCTCCAGGAAAGAGAGGATTTTGATGAACTTGAATGGGTTCTCCCAAGTTGTCACCCATGATTTGAGGAAACTCAAATTCTTCAATAACATCCAGCAACTTCTCTCTCTCTTCTTCTGTCTCTCTAGACGCGAAGGTTCAGGTTCAAATTCAGCAAGATTTTCGATCCCTTGGCTTCTAATATGAGAAAAATTCCTTAGGCACGCAATGATCCTAAGTTCTAAGACTCCCTATTGGTCCCTGGAAATAGCGACAAAAAACTTGATAGCTCAGGTTTTCGCCCAACATAACACTGCAAGTACACAGATGTACGTTGTAGTAGTTCAGGATCGAATCCACAGACACCAAAGGTAGCACGAAGAAATATCAGATCACACAACGGACTAAGGCTAAAAAGATTTCTTTAGAGCTGTTGCAAATATCGAAATAAAGAAAGCAAAGAAAGCAGACATGCAACGGAAGGGTTGTAAATCAACCAAAGAAGTGTCGAGTATTCTTAAGGAAACAATTCATTGTTGATTCAAATTATAGACTAAGGAACAAGTTAAGAACTGTCTTGAACTCAAACTCTAATTTAGAATTGATCTACTTCCTTGGTATTAGCGCCCTATGTATTAGAAATCTCGAGACTAACTTCCGTTGACCCTCGATTTGTAATCATGCATTACTAACATATTTTATATGTTCACAATTCACTTAAACATCAACTTCCATTGGCTTAAGAAGAATTGTTCATCTAAGATTCTTTCAAGCATTTAAACAAACACTTTCCAGGCGTTAAATTACCTAAGAACAGAAACTAAGTGATCAGTTCAGTTTCATGCATTACGATCGATCAAAGATGAAGATCCATTAGATTAAATACCTAATCATGTGATTCTATATCAACAAATCATGAATCCCTATGTGAGAACCCTAAACCCAACGAACATACTACTCACTCATGGAGATTGCAAAAACACAGATCAAATTCATGAGATACATGATTGTATTAAGCATAAACAAGAGTAAAAAGGGTTCCGAAAACTTCTGAACCAAAGTACTGAGATGCTTCTTCTCCCCAGGTGACAAATCTCTCTATGATCTGTAAAAGTCTCTAATAGTGCATAATGAAAGTAAAAACACGATCCTAGGTCTTTTGATAGCAATCCGGTCCTAAATGAGTTCGGTCTAGTTCTTCGTAAAATCGGTTCGCAACTCGGGATAGGGATCTATTGATCCGAGGACACGGATCGGTCTAACCTTGTCCAAATTTCTGGGTATTTTCCAGCTTTTCACGAACACTTCCTTCGACACTTGAAATCCATCCAAAATGCATTCTTTTCGCACATTCAAGCTCGATTGCTGTAAAAATAACAAAGAACACAAATCCTCGCCGAAACAGTCCGAATACATACTAAAAAACCATAAATCTCGTGTAAAAACCTTAGTAAAAACCACTAAAATACTGACACATCAGCTCAAAAGTTAAAACCAAATTCTAGTACATTTAGAAAACCAAGAGAAGACATCCTTCATGACTTCAAGGTGAATCTATTTAAACAAGGATATGCGCTTTGGCGTGAAGAACCCGCAATCCATGTACCAACATTTGGTAAACATGATGTTCGCTGAGAAAATTAGGCAATCCATGAAAGTTGACATTGTCGATATGCTTGTTATATCTCTGGTATATGAGGACTACAAATATTACCTACAACAAGTATTATCCGTCTTACGAAAATACAACATGAAAGTTAAACCTAGTAAGTGTTCATCCGGGGTAAGATCTGGAAAATTCTTTCGATAATCTTGACCTACCGAGAAATCGAGGAAAATTAATAGCAGAAAGGTCAATCCACACGATCTCTTCATCCAGAAACTCCAAAGAGCTTCACAAATTGACAGAGAGAATGAAAGTTCTAAGCAGATTCATCGAGGCATTAAAGATACTTAAGGACTTTGTATGGGATCAAAATTGTGAAGAAGCACTAGCTCTCTGACAAGACTACCTTAAAATGCCACCGCTATTATCAAAACCTTTGGAAGAAGAGGCCTTGCTACTCTATTTGGCAGCTTCGAAAGATGTCGTGAGCGCAATGTTTGTTAGAAAAGACGGAAACAAGTAAAATCCATATACAGAAACTCGCAGTGGCAGTAATCACCATGGCGATAAAGGTAAGACGTTACTTTCAAGCTCACCCGGTGGTGGTAGTCACGTTGCTTCCATCAAAGTTATGCTGCAAAAACCCAAGGGTAAATGCTGATGTGTATATATTTTCATCCATAATAAGGTTCATTTTAGCTTAGTTTCATCCACTTTTAGGTTGTATATATGACATTTAAGTCCTAGAATGCATTAGTTTGAGTCTAGAGTCTAGTTTAGGAACATTTTGCATTTGCATGCATTTTCTTTGCATTTTGTACGTGCAATTATGGATGGATCTATGGAGGCTCTAGGAATGGATTCAATGTGGATTTGGAGTTAAGAAATCAAGGAAAAAGGAGCAAAAGGCTATAGAAGAATTGAGGATCAACAAGAGATCCAAGAGGAGCAAGAAGCCATCAAAACTGCTAAGGGGAAGCTCCCATCGACCTCAAGGTCGATGGCCAGCTACCTAACGTCGATGGCTGCCTACCTTTCCAGCAAACAACACCCTTGCTGCCAAAGGGAAGCTCCCATCGACCTTGGAACTCGATGGCTGACAACCTTTGTCGAAAATGCCCTCTTTTAGGGCTTCCTCCATCCTCTCTTTAGTATAAATACCTCCTTATGTTCCAAGAACAAAGAGACCTTTTTTTAGACATTTGAGACACTTCTTGAACCTTGTTTTGAGATCTAAAAACCTTGTAATAACTCTTTGTTTTTTTGAGTGATTTGGATATTATTTTTCTATCTTTCTATCTAGATCTATTCTTCTAACACCATGGGAGCTCAAAGACCCATTTCATGTCTTTGGATTTCCATGACTTTTAGTGAGTAGATCCTTCTTGGATCTTGAGATATGGTAGGCTAGGGTTAGATCTAGGGTTGTAATGGATGTTTAGGTTAGATCTTGGCATAGGTTTCTACTAGCTCTAGTTTAGTTCTTCAAAGTTTATTGCTTGCTCAAAGACGCCTAGAAAGTGTTCGATGAAATGCTTGAGAGAACTAGATCTATATCTTTCACTTGGGCCATGAGAGTGGATGTTACCTAGGTGCTAGATGGCTAAAAGGACTTAAGTTATACTATTACATGCATGCTTAGATTGGCAACAAACGAGAGTTTAGTCTTGTAGTTTGTATAGGTGAATAGATCTCTGTCACGAGAGTGGGTTCATCGATTATTAAGGGACCCTTGGTCTAGGAATAGCTTCGATCCTATAATAAAGACTTACCCAAGTCCATTACTTCCTTAGATTGAAACCAAACCCATAACCATTGTCTTAATATCCTATTTTTCTTTTGATGAGATCCAAGTTTACTCTTTGCTTGCTTTTACTTTTATGCTATCTTGTTATTGCTTTTTTATGCACAATCACCATGGCTACCTTCACTTTCGATTAGTTTTAGTAGAGACCCGTGACAATCTCTTAGTAGATCTCCTTCTAGACTATAACCCTTAGTATATTTTCCTTGTTTAGGTTCTACTAAACCTATTCAAAAGAGAGGGTAACCATGGTGATTGTTCAAATAAAGAAAGCAATAACAAAATAGCATAGAAGTAAAGCAAGCAAAGAGTAAACTTGGATCTAATCAAAAGAAAGGTAGGATCTTGAGACAATGGTTATGGGTTTGGGTTAAATCTAGAGATGTAATGGACTTGGATAAGACTTTATTAAAGGATCTAGTTATTTCTAGACCAAGGATTCATTTTTTGTCGATCAACCCACTCTCGTGAAGGAGATCTTGGTGTCCCTAAAGGCCAACTACTCTCATAGCTCAAGGTGAAAAACATACATCTTGTTCTCACAAGCATTTCATCGAACACTTTCTAGGCGTCTTTGAGCAAGCAAGAAACTTTGAAGAACTAAACTAGACCTAGTAGAAATCATGCTAAGATCTAGCCTAAACATCCAATACAAACCCTAAATCTAACCCTAGCCTACCATATCTCAACATCCAAGAAGGATCTACTCACTAAAAGTCATGGAAATCCAAAGACATGAAATGAGTCTTTGAGCTCCCATGTTTTAGAAGAGTAGATCTAAAGAGAGAGATTAGAGAGAAAAGATCCAAAGAACTTAAATAAACAAAGAGTTATTACAAGATCTTTGAGTCTTAAAATGAAAGAAAATAAAGAGTTTCAAAAAGATGTAGAAAGATGATATTTTTGTTCTTGGAGCATAAGGATGTATTTATACTAAAGAGAGAGTGAAGGAAGCCCTAAAAAAGGGTATTTTCGGCCAATGTTTTCAGCCATCGACCTCCCAGGTCGATGGGAGCCAACATTCAGAGGAGAAGATGTTGTTTGCTGTAAATATTGCTGACCATCGACTTTAGGTAGCTGGCCATCGACCTCCAGGTCGATGGGAGCTCCCTTTTAGCAGTTTTGATGGCTTATTGCTCCTCTTTGATGCCTTGTTGATTTCCAACTCTTCCATAGCCTTTTGCTCCTTTTCTCCATGATTTCTTAGCTTCAAATCCACCTTGAATCCATCCTTAGAGCCTTCATAGATCAATCCCAAGTTGCACCTACAAAATGCAAAGAAAATGCATGCAAATGCAAGATGTTCCTAAACTAGACTCTAGACTCAAACTAATGCATTCTAAGACCTAAATGCCATATATACATCCTAAAAGTGGACGAAACTAAGCTAAAAATAAATCTAATTGTGCATGAAAATATATACACATCAAAACCCCCGGACTAGCCCTTTGCTTGTTCTCAAGCAAACAACAAAGATCAATCCCGAAATGAGGTTTGCAAATGGGAACTCAAAACCAAGATAGGAAAAGTAAGGCCTTATGCCTAATGTCCTCAAGACAAGTAAAATATTGCAAAGATCATCTAAGAGTCTAAGTACTTCTCCATTATCATCACAAGACTAACTATTAGAATCTAAGCTAAGCATTCATAGACCACCTCATCACCAATTCTTTTTTACTTTCAATTAAACATAGGTGTGAGTTCTTTACTTATGGGCAATGCATCTCATCCATTCAGTTTGGAGTTCGAAGAAGGTTTTAATGTAAAGAAGTTTAAAAAGAAGAGGGTTCACTCGATTTTAGGTTGGTTTCACTCAAACAAAAGTAGTGCAAGACAATAGGCAAAAGCAATGTGGTAGCCGAACAATTTACGCATACAAAGCATTTACTTCCTCTAATTGTTCCTACCCATTGCTTCCTAAGGATCTAGAAAATTACTTCATATTCTACCCATCCTAACTCTAGAAACTATAGACTTTTATTGAACCAAACTTTGTCATTCTTTTTCTTTTTCTTTTTGTTGACAACTAGAGATTCTTTTTCTTTTAAACTTCTAAGCTACTAACCTTGTTTTGATTTTAAGAGCCACTATCTAATCATCTTGATTCTTCATTTCTTTTTCTTTCTTTAAAGGTGGACTCTCTTAGCTTTTGGATTCTAAGGTTAGAGCTTCAACTTAATACTAATCTCTAGTGTCATTTTCCTTCACTTCTTCTTTTTATCTTTTTTCGATTTCCTTCTTTCTTTTTCTTATTGGAGCAACCTAGGATCATTTAAGCACTAAGGAACATCTGCTTGACTCAATATTCACAAACCATACCCAAAACTTAGACAAACCCTAAACCACAAAGATTTTCCCTCCTATGACTCTAGTTAACCTTAAAGTGAGGATAACTCTAAGGAAGTATCCTCTTTGTCGTTCAACTTCATTTCACTCGGGATTTTGCCCATGTGTGCACTTTCCTAAAGATGCCACACAATTCGAAATGATAGGGGTTTATAAAGAAAGGTTTAAAGGTTCATAAGGGTGGGTGACTACTCTAAAGAGGAGAGTAGCCATTTGAGCTAAGAAACAGTGGTATAAAAGGTTATAACATAGCTCAAATGTGATGAACTCCCATGGTCAAGAATATCAAAGCCCATAAGCAAGATGCTAGAATTCATTAAAATGCCATCTTAGATAGGAATTGACTCTAAAGATAATCTACTTCAACTTTATTAAAGACCTTAAAGTGGTCAATTCCGATTATAAATTTTCCTAAGACAAAAAGCGGTCTAGGCAATATCTTACTTCTAGTGAGGGCATTAATCATTAGGCAAAACTTAACCATCTATGAGGTTATTTCATCATTGTTCCCTATGCAAAATGCCATCCTATATGCTCCTACGAACTAAATATTAACAAATGTATGCAATCTATATGAAAATTATGAAAAGATATTGAAAATGTTTTTGATTTTTTTGAAAATTTTTCAATTTTTTTTGGTTTTTTGTAAATCATAGTTATCTATAGTGCAAGACTCAATAAGCATGAAACAAAAAGAAAAACACCAAAACTAAAAATAGCATTAGTACTAAGCCCCTCCCCCAGACTTAAATTTCACTGTCTCGGTGAATCCTAAGCCATGAGAGTGACTTACACCAAACACACATAAAAAAAAAATATGCAATGGTATTAACAATGGAAAGTGTAGGTGTACCTCTTAGACAACTCATATGTATGAGTGTCTTGATGAACCGATGGATGGCTCGGGGTCTTTATAGCGGTAGGATCCCCACCTCGGTCTTGATGATTGGCCGATGGGATCCTTTCCGTTTCTTCTCCATGATTGCTCTTGACGTGAAATTCTTGGTGGTTGCATTGGTTGCTCAAGTGGTTCTTGGATGGTCAAAGGCGGATTACACACCGAATACCTTGGCATTTCGAACACATGTTTCTTCTTCCTTGAATCTTCCTCTTTGTTATTGATTGAGGAGGCATAGCGGTTGTATTTCGCGCTTCTCTTGGCTGCCTTTCACAATCTCGATATCATGCTTGTGTTCTTCTTGATTTGCATGGTGTTCCGCTTGATTTGATTCACCAAGAGATGCTCATGGGTTTTCCTTTGAGAAGGTTGCTCACAATGGTTGTTTAGGAACTCGTTTCCAAAGCTTTCTTCATCTTCTTCTCTCTCGGTGGTCACTTTTTCATCATCAAGTTGGATAATGGGGTGAAGGTGGATTTCTGTTCTTTCGGTAGCAAGGTTTTGAGGGAGGTTAAAGACAATCAAAGGAGTCACGGTTGTTGTTTTCCATGGCTTCAAGGGTAGACTACACACACGCCATTTCCTATGCACGTTCATGAAGGTGTAGAGGACCTCTACATTTGGTCCAAAACCAAAGATGAACCTTCAGTACAACAAGTATTTCATATCAAGTGTTCTTCCTTAAATTTGCTTCTCATCATTGACTTCTTCATCGTCTTCATTGTTCCTCCAATCCTCTAGCCTTATTTCGAAGTACCGGAATAACGGGGTTAACATTCCTCCAATTCGAATTACGGGTTTTCTTTGCAATTGGATATCCGCTTGATATTCAAGAAGGATAGCAATGAAGAGAATTTCCGTGTTAGTGTCTTCTCCCAATGGATCAAACCATCTTCCCCCATGCTCCCGAAGATTCTTCTTCAATCCTTGGAACAAGAAATGCATAGCCTTGTTCGTCATAAAGTGGCGGTTCCCATTCACAAAGAATGAATTCACCAAAAACTCCATCGTGTAACGAATCGTTGGATTGCGAATCTTGGTGATGGTAGCTTTATCTTCAATGTAATCTCCAAAAGTTATCGTCCTCAAAAGCTTGCTCACATATAATCCTTCTCGGAATCTAATCTTGTTCCTCTTCCGCTCAAATCCATAAACCGAAACAAGTCTCTTGTCGAGATGATGTATTCTTCGTTCTTGAGACAGAAGGTGACATACCCGAGACTCACACCAAAGTCGCTTCCATGGTGGAGATCAATGGTTGTTAGGAATTGGAGGGTCGGTTGGACGTAGGTCGGGTAGTCGATTTCAAAAAACCTTCCGAGATACATATATCCTAGCAAGTATTTGACTTGATTGTCTATCCCCATCTTGGACATCATCATATCATCTAACCACAATATCCCTTGAACATTCGCATACCATTGAAGATGATAGTAGCGTTTCTTTTCCAAATCCAACCATGTTGGATAAGAGAGCCTCATTGCTTGACGCGGTGGTGTCATTAGCTTGGATCCTACACTTAAGAATGTAGCAAAGTGAGTTTTAAAACTTTTAAAGAACATAATGAGAAAGTAAAGGGTTTAGCATTGAATTGGGATTATAAATTAAGCACAAACATTCCCAAGACCCATTCAACTATCCCAATCTCACACATCATCTCAAATGCATCATGCTTCTTTAGAACCAAAATGCCATCTAAAAATGGGATACAATTTTCGACCACAATGATCAAAACATGCACTTGACTTTTTCACTTCTCATAATAAGGGCTTTTGTTTAAATGCTTTTTAGACTACTAAGTTCAAAATCCAAATGATACCTTTCAAAGAACAAGTCCAAATTTAGACATGATGTGCACTTAATATAATATGTCCAAATTTATAGCTCATGGATAATACTTAAAGTAGTAATGACAAATCATACTCTATTAAACCAAGCATTCAAACAAGCACCTCGAGTTTAGCTATGGAAGAACCAAACACCAACTTTCCTTTTATGTGAACTCAAAAATAGAAAATCATGAGTGGTTCAACCACTCCAAAAAGTTTCCCAAATTAAGAAAATGGTCAAAGGTTCTTACCACATCTAGAACTCAAAGCCAAAAGCAACCAACAAGTTCAAGATTCCTCAAAATAGAAAATCCAAGTACTATTCACTTCAAACACACAACTTAAGATTCATGTAGTTCTAAGTGTTTCTAGGCAAAAGTAGCTCATGAAATCTTCATTACTAAGCTTTCTCTAACCTAAGATCCCATTAAACATCATTGTCTCCTTTCTTACTTAAAAAAAATCGAAAATTCAAACAATGCAAATTGAGGTTCTTAGAGATATTCATACCTTGTTCTTGATGTTTTGAGGAGAATGGGATGAGGAAAGATCATTGAATGCACTTAGAAAAAAAAGACTAAAGAATTCAAGCATAAATTTCTCTTTGAAAATAAAAGCGTCTCTCTTGCCAAAATGGGTTGTAAATGGGGACACCAAGGGAAGAAGAAAGAGAAAAATTGTCTCATAAAGTTGTGGTTGAGAGGGAACAAGTCCATAATTAATTTAAAAGGTGGTCCTCAAGTTACTAAAAATTCATGTTTCAAATGAGGCAAATTGCAAAGTGGTCCCAAGTTTGATCAAAAAGGTTTTAGTTTCCTTAAATCATGGTCTTGCAAAATTCACTCTTGAAAATCTTTTAAATGGAGAAATGCAAATTAGATGCTTAAATTTAGGAAAACTTACCTTGGCCAATGGAATTTCTTAGAATTTTGAGTCATATCGACTTG
>OVAN01012990.1:0-13231 GCA_900406275.1 Anastatica hierochuntica
GGTGGGGGGGGGGGTTAGGTGTTTCTAATCCATCTAAACCGCCCGGAACTTTGTGGTAAAATAAATATATTGATTGGTTGTTAACCTCTCAAACTACACCAAATAATATTTTGTTTCTTTTTAGGTTCAAACGCGATTCCGTAATCACCATCGAAATAAGAACCATCATCCGATCGGATTTTTCTGGTCCGTGTCGTAACTGGTCAAAAAAAACTGATTCATGTGAGAGAGCGATGGTGGCAGACTTTTAAGGTATATTAAATACTTTTACCAAAAGTGTGTTTGTAATCTATTATTGGGATTATTTGAAATCTATAAAGTGTGCGCCACATGTACAACCACACACATAATGATGACGAAATCCACTTAGCAGTCATACGTGTTTTCTGAATATCTCTTTAACTCATTCATTTTTTTTGCGTATTATAAGTTTCTTTCGATAACTTAATCGAATTATATATTTCGCAAAGAAAATTCTATTGGAATCCTATGTTTGAACTCCAAGTGCGAAAGACATTTCAAAAAAGTGTTGCAACAAAACTGATGGGTATGATTAGCCGAGTCATAGAAAGAGGTAACAACCATATTGGATTCTTGATGATTATTACAAAGATTTGGTTGCGTATTGGGCAACTGATGTAGCTAGGAGAAAAGCAAAAAGGCTTCCAAAAATACACTATCTGATTGAAATGGGTTGGGACCACACAAACATCGCGTCGGTTCGCGCTCATATGCTTAAGTTGCAGATATGCTAGTAAGTAACACATTTAAACAATTTTTATGTTTCAACACATAAATATAATCTTCATATGTTGATCATTGTGTAGAAAGAGAATAAGGGGGATGTATCCTACATTGACGTTCTTCGGGAGACACAAAAAATCCGATGGATAATTTGTTGATAAGAGGGTAGAATCGATCAATTACGAAATTAAAAAGGCTGAGAATATGTTTCAAGATGATATTCAAAGAGAAGAATTAACGCTAGAAGAAAAAAATAAGATGTANCCAAAAATTATTTAGTATTTATCTATTTCTATTATTTCATCATAAATTAAATTGTAGATATAATGTATAATATTTTCAGTTATTTGATCCAACGAAAGATCGTGTGTTTGGGCTTGGTGCTCTTCTCAATGAACTTTTCATTACTCACGGATCCTCGGCTAATATCGGAAGCCAATTGGAAAATGATGAAGTTTTGAAAGAGAAGATTGAGGAAATCTCTCAAGAGAATGCAGAAGTTAAAGAAAGAGTCAAAAAACTTGAAGGACTGGAAGAAATGGTCAAGATTTTGTGTCCACATCTATCATCAGCTCGTGTGAACAATTAGATTTTTAGTTAGATGTTTAAGTTTCTTTAGGGTTCATTAGGTGTTTTTTATAGTTTTATTTATTGTTGGATTTTTCAGGTTTTCATATTTATGCACTATTAGTTATTATAATTTTTATTAATAAAATTAGTTGGTTTTTCCTTGTATTAGACTTTTTATAAAATAAAATAAATTGCCAACAAAAACGTATATATCAAAAATGAGATTTTTCAATATTTTAGAAAATCTAGCATATCTGTATCTACCTATAGAAACATAGTTGTTGCAATAATGCATACCATATAATTTTTATATTTCAATTTTTTGTTTATCACTTTCATAATTATTTGTATTAAATATTCTATTGCAAACTAATTAATACAAATTCGTAACAATTCATGTTGTAAATTTGTCATAAATATGCAACAATAATTAGCAATATTCATAGCAAGAAAGTACAATCTTACTTTTTGTTGCAAAATATTGGCATATATTGCAAGAAACTAATAACTTGCTAATTTACGACAATATTTGCAATATGTTATGCAACAAAAATTCAAAACAATTTATGTTGCATATATATCTCGCAATAATACAACAAATTTTCGGGGAAAAAATAGTTGCTTTAGAACGACACTTAAAGCAAGAAATTAACAATGTTGTCAATTTTGCAACGCATGCGTAACAAATACGAATTTTTAACCCGCAAACAACAAGAATATAAAATTCATTATAATTTTGTTGCAAATTGAGTATTGCAATTTTATTTTAGCTTATGTAACAATTTTTCATGTTGCAATACTCTTAATTTCTTGTAGTGTTGTCATAAGTTTCATCGTGGTATTACGAAGATTATTTGGTCAGTGCCAAATATTTGGGAAGAACTCAGAGATGAAGCAAAATGAATGATGTTTTTGGATCAAATTGTTAATCTCATAGAAAAAGTTTAACGAATGATTTTTCTAAACAAACTGCACGATGATATGATTCAAGGTGCATATACTTACTCTAAATTACATATAACATTAGAAGAGTATATATTTTCCCCCTTAAAATAAAGATGTTATGTTGTTTGCAACCAAATGGATATAAATTTAACATTTCATTTCTGCAACTATATATGGATCGTCTCTCACAGATATTGTATTTATTCCTAAGAAATATTTTATATGTTTTTATATATACTATTTGTTGGCAGATATGTAGTGTTTATACAGAGCTAGGATAGTGATGTGAAAATGACACTATAAGACGTGAGACTGGATAGAGGTCAACGAATGAGATTTTTGGTAAGAATAAATGCATCTCGAAAGTGTTTATCTGTTATCTTTGTCCTTTATATTTTCACCCTCAAAAAGAATTCTATGAGAACAAATGCGGTGTACAAATGCCTATCGAGTACATAAACAATGCAAATTAGGATAAAGTTTTTACAAATATTACCATAAAATGGTCCACTCTTTCACATAAATCTGATATCTTTCAGTAAATGTCCTCTTTTTATATTAAATAATGTACTGATATCTTTTAACATTATAATCATAGAAAAAGCCAAAGTAAATTACTCATGGTTTAAGGTGAGACTGATATTGTAGACGATTGCTCATGGTTTAAGGTGAGATTGATATTGTAGAGGTTCAAATAAAACTTAATCCATTATGGTTAATGTTAATTTTTTAACTACAAAATAGTAAAACACACAAACTATTAGTAAAGAAATAAAGGATAAGGAGTGATAGCACTTGTCGATAACCTTACAACAGTGCTAAGGATTTACATGAATAGCTACCAACCAAACCAATGACTTGATAAAGCGGTTAAATAAAAGAAATACAACTAAAACAGGGTACTGTAACAAATAACATTACTGTGTCACCTAATAATAGTGTCACATATCACTTTCGAAACCATAATTCAAATTTCCTTCCTAGCTCTAAATTTGTTTTGATGATAAATTTTTTCTCAAAAAGTCATGATACATACTACATATATATCCCTTCAGATATAAGGGTCAAAAAGTGGAAGAATTCGAGTTAGACATATATTTTGTTTTATAAAGCATAGATTTCGAGGTTTTTTATTGATTTCATCGGTTACTAAAATCTTCCATATTATATTTGCATAACTACCAAAGTCATTGAATTTATATTGAGACTATAGTAAACTTTTTAAACTTGTAACACATAAATTATTCTTTATTTAAAATTAAATCAACAAAGATTTTGAATAAACATTTATAAAATCACTATCAACCTATTACAATATACATACAAACATATTCGAGCGTATGTGTGGGTATTGGTGAAGTACTAATAACAGAAAAATACATAAACTAATTTATGACAACCTAAAAACAAAAGTAGGTATAACCTAGGAATCTATAATCAGTATACATCAATCAAATTGAACAAAATATCTGAACGAAAAATTAAAACCAAGCCGTCCTTCCTTACACAAACCCTCTGGCGCGGATGACGGTCAGCCTAGTAGTCTTTGGAATTGGAGAAAGTCTCTACTAAGGCAGAACTATAGCTTTGGAGCGTGGAATAGACAAAGCTTCCTCTGCCGCTAGACACTCTGTAGCCTGTGTTTCCAGGGTTCACTTTTCAATCGGAAGAATCCTTTAACCGATGATCTCTTTAACAAATGCGAGTTGATATAGCGCTTTGAAGGTCCAATGAAGCAAGAAAAACCTTGCAGAATGGCGTGTTTAATTAGTGGAAGTATCTCAGGGAAGAGGTAGATCTGGGAACCTGCAAAAGAGTTATACTCACCACCGCCAGTTAAGCGAGCATAACGCTGATATTGAGATAGTAGAACCCTAAGCACGCCCTTGCGAGAGAAGAACTCCGGCTTGCAATGATCGGCTAACCGATGAACCACCTCCACACTTCGAATCTGAGAACCAGAAACCAATTCTTCCACTACAAGAAAAGTGTTATTTTTTTTTACTATAACTATTGTAATAAGTTGGTTAAAAACAATCATATGTGATTAAATTTTCACAAAAATAAATGTTTAGACACTTTATGGTAAACACATTTCACTTTAGAGCACTTTCAAGATAAAAAGAACTTTTTAGGGATAAGATTACTGAAGTACCCCTGAAACTAAACCAAAGAAACCAAAGATTTTTTGGTTTATAATTCCATTTGGGTTTTAACTAGTTAAAAGATTCGCTATGCAAAGTTAAGGTTTTTATTAATATTTTAATGATTTTAAACTTTCTCTCAGCTTTCTTTTGCTTAAAGATTTTGAAATTCAAAAAGAAAAATAGGGCGAAGACGATTTTCTGTTTCCTCTGTAAATGCAAGGGAAAATGACGGAAATTGGTTGTAACGAAAGAATAATCATCGATGATGGTGTGAGATTTGGTCCGGAGATGTGAGGTTTTTGTTCAAGACAACCGAGAAAGTCTAAGACTCGTCAATTCACTGTGTTATAATATGACCGTCGACGACAGAAGGTAATATTGTCAATGGCTTGTTAAAATACATGATAAGCACTTTCTCCAACTGTCTAGTTGTTTATAATCGACTCACAATGAGGATTTGATAGTTTAGGGTTTGGATGATTTGCGACTTTTTTTCGTTTTTAAGTTTTTGTAAGCGATTTTTTGTGCGTAATTTTTGTAGAGAGCATCAACTCTACAAATGAGTTTGAGTGGGACCTTTGATTTTTGGAAAGAGTTTTTGCGATGGATCGATTCCTGATAGATTGTTTGTGATTGATAGATCTACGACTGCAAGATTGAATCTGTATGTTTATACTAGTTCAAATGGATTCATCCAAAATAGACTGGTCTACGTGGTTCTTTACAATATTTTTTTGGTGGATTAGTCCACGTGATTAAATTATTCACATATTTTTTAAGTATACGTAAACAATCAAGATATATCACTATCTGAAGAATACAAACAAGTGATCCAAGACGGTTATTACAATCGACTATGTTAGTACTCTATCCAACAAACAAAAAAAGAATTGTCCAAAAATATCTTAAATAAATAATTACACGAAAAATATTCTCTGAAAAACAAATTTTATGTAGAATAGAGTCCACAACAAAATTGAAAAAAAGAACGATATTTTACCTAATATTTCATGGTCATAAATCTTTTATTCACTGAGTATTATGGTTAAACAACGGTTTTCATGTCCCAGCATTGATATGCTATGTTATCAATGGCTATGATCAAAGGACAATCACGTGTCTACAAACATCAACCTTCAGATGGATGATTACGTGTTAAATTGTGATTAAATCTTGAGTTTTAATGACAACCACACGATTTTCCTTGTCCAATTGCTAATAAACGGCTACGATCAACTTCAAGAAACTAGATAGCTAACAACAATGGTGGATTTCGCCATGGGAATTCTGGTCCAAAAGCAGCCGAAAAGTGCTTAGTGTAAAAAAGCGCTTATTTGTTAGGTTTATTTAGAAAGTTTCTTTTTCTGTAAAATCTTCGTAATTTTATTGACAAATTAGTTGGTAAAAAACAATTGATCACAAATTCGTGAGAGATGTTATGATCCATTTTTGATCATTTTATATTTTTTATAAAACGAAATATTTATTAATTAATTTTTATAATCCAAAATTTGGTTTTAGATCCATCCACTGCTCGAAACGCGTTTCCTCTGAAACTCTCTTTCACCGTCAAACTCTAATCATACAGTTGCCTGAAAATCTCGCCGGCAACCAGTGGCTTTGTGTCGTCGCCGGTGAGATCTTGTGCCTTCTTGTTTTTTGCTTATGACCCGCCATCTTTCTTCCTGGCTAGACTCGATATGTGCGTTGGCTCTGCCCTTCAAACCAGAATCGCTGCTTCGCCTTTCCTTCTCTGGTGGTCGAGGCGGTCATTGGTTGTGTTTGTTGGAGTCGCTGCGAGAGTTCAAGCTGGGAGATCCGGTGGTTTGGGTTGGCTTTGGTCAGGAAAATATTCTCGATTTTCTCGGTCTTGCCTTTAATTTCTAGTTTTTCTTTGCAGTGAGGCATGGGTTCAAATGATGATTCTAGTATTGGATTGTGTTTGATATGGTATACCATTTTTGGAGTAAAGGTTTGAGAAGAAGTTCCTTTTTTAGTCTCCGTCGATTTTGCAGGCTTTTGAGCCGGTCTCTGGTGTATCGGTTCGAGATCTGCGTCTCCAGTGGTTGTGCTTAGTGTTGTCTTAACTGCTAGGTGATTTAGTGGTACGCGCGAGAGGTGTTCTATTCCTACTAGTTAGGACCGACGAGATAATGTTTCTGGATCCTCAGTAAAGAATTGTGCGGAGCTTCAAACCAGAAGTCGTAGTTTCATTAAAGTGGTGCCATTTGCTGTAGCTTGGTTGGTTGGCGTCGGTTATACTCGTGGCTTCACTCGATGTGGAGCAATATAATGAGTTCCGTTCGCGGTCATCTCTAATAATTTCGGTTTGTGTAGCTCATCTCCAACTCTCCTCCAATCGTCTCTGCTCGCCTTCTAGTTAGTTTTATTTGTTATGATCATGTTTTGGTCCTTTACTAGTCCTCACCATCCTTACCATCCTTACTATGTTGTTTTAGTTTCCTTCTACTTTGACTCTGGGGGTCTTTCTATTAGACTCGTCGGCTTTTGGCTCTGGAAAGACTCGTTCTTTGTCGGCTTTTGACTCCGGAAAGATTATTTCTTTGCCGACTTTGTGTAAAAACTTTGGTTCAATTATATATTATAATCTTTAGAGAAAAAAAGATCCATCCGCTGCTAATTCCATCGGAAGTTTTCTCAACGTCACATCAAACCATTATCGGTACACCAATTCATTGGATAAGTGAGGTTGGTTCGGTTAGCGAAGGAAACTAGAAGAGGAGGAGGATAACCACTGTTACTAAGTCACCACCGGTAATCTATTCATTGCTTCTCTCTTTCTACTTTACCAAAATATGATTCTCATCCTCTCTTCTCCTCCTCCACAGTCTCTTACCTTAAGCATCTTTTTTCCGCCGCGAACATTAGTCTCCTTCAGATGGAGCCACCGAGGACTCACTCGAAAAGCATGTTTCACCTTCTGTCAGAGGGAAGAAATGACTGGTGGACCGAGGAGCAACGATGACGTTGATCGAGGCACGAGAGATCGTTATATCAATCTCAACACGTTGAAAAAGAAGTACAAGGAGAGATTTAGTTTTGCGTTTGTGGAAGAGAAGTGGTGGTGGGCACTCTCTCTCTTGACTTGGATCTAAAAGTTAGATATGAGATTGTTGGAGAAGATAAAGTATGAGGACCTATCTAGTTTACTCGAATTTGGTTAAAAATTGTCGAGAATGATTTGAAAATTTCTTGACGATATACAAACAAAATTTAAATAAATAATATTTCATTTTAAAAATTATTATTTTTGATCATAAATTGGTCATAAATTTTTGACCATTTTCTTATCATATCGCTTATCGTATCGATTTTTTGACTAATTATAATTAATTTACATTTATTTTAAAATTAATTAGAAGTTACTGAAAATTTTGATGGCAACAAATTTTTGACGAATTTTTGGTTAGTTGAAATTTTGTCAATAATTGGTGAACATTTTGTTCTAAATATCTTGATCAAAAATTTGGTAAGGAATTTAATCAAAAACATATATGTTTTCTTGTAATGTTCTTCAAACTCATATCTTATCCCTCGGCGAAAAGGTTGAAGATAGATACAAGCAAAAGGTTTTGAAAGATTGAACCCAAAAGATAGGTAGCTAAGCTCTCCATTTAGGTTTTCTTACCTTAATAGCGTGACATGTAACACCAAAGCAAAGAGAAGAAAACCCGACCAAGTAACCCAAGGGCCATAGACGACATCAAGAGTTTCGTCCTAACCAGAACCTTCAAGCACCTCATTCAAGGCTTCCCATATGACACATGACAGAGAGTCCACCACTGCCACACGTCTATGAGGAAGAAAATCCTCCGAGGTCGCCTCCTTTTGCAGGATCTAGAGAAAATTCGACATCGGGACACCCAGGTGAAAGAAACTCTCAATGACCCATCTCACTACCCCAAAAACATAACCCAAGAAATCGGATCCAAGATGGGGGAGGTGTCACTGAGCTTCAAGCGCCATTGAAACAAGCGAATCTTGGCTTGCAAAAAAATATATCTAGATCTGAGAAAATTGCAAACCAAAGTTGCTTACCCATAAGAGCCGACTCTGCCCTTACTTGCTGCTCTGCCTTCTCGCTCCTCCACTAGCTACAATCTTCAACAAACCTCATATCTGGCCTGAAAAGGCTTGTCGGCGCAATAAACACTAGAGATGCATGTTAGAGGCACAAGATAACAATAAAGAAAGGAGAAAAATTGTAAAAAGACATGGAAAGGAGAGGGCCGAAAATGTCTGCAGAGAGCCATCGTCACCGAAAAGAGAAGCTCTGAGACTTTCTTTGTTTTTGACAGAGTTTTAGAGAGAGAGATAGAGTTTTAAAAAAACAGAAAAAGAAGAAAACAATTCCAAAAACATGAATACAAACTAAACTAGACTAAATTATCTCGATTAGATTTTATTTTGCATACCATTATTACTAAATCGAAAATCTGAGAAACTAAGAAATTTGAACTGAAGTCGAGTCAAATCCAAATTGAATACTATCACTAAAGATATTCAATTAAATAATTTTTAATATTATTGGTTAGATATATATGTTTGGGTTTCGATAATTTTGTAAGGGGTTCATTAAATTTAATGTTGTATATATATACATGATGGTCATCAAAAAAAGAATAAGACGAGAGTTTATTCATCCTCTTATCATAGTTTCATAGCATTAATTCTGAGATCTAATTCTTTTTCTCGTTTTCAGTTTTTCAAGGTTTTGTTTTTCTCTTTGGAGCTCACTTTTGATAAAGTTGGATCTCCCATTTGATAAAAGTTTGGCAGTGACCTCAACCTCTCACGGGGAGACTCGTGGTGATTTTGTATCCACTGCATACATGCTTTTTGCTTCAGATAATCACAGGTCGATGATTACTGCAGTGATGTTAACCGGAGATAACTACAGTGAGTGGTCCTTTGAGATGAATAATGCATTGTGAGCTAAAAAGAAAATGTGTTTCATTGATGGATCTCTTCCCAAACCAGCGGCTGATATCAAGAATTTGGAAGCATGGATCTTGGTTAATTCAAAGGTTATTGGTTGGCTTCGGACTTCGATCACGCAAGGTTTTGTCCCAAAATTTATTTTCTTATCTGCACATTATATGTGACAAACATTGAAGACCCATTTCTCTATGGGGAACGAGGTACAAATTCATCATCTTGGGTAAGCTCGCTTCGTTTCGTCAAGATGGGAAATACGTGATTGATTATCATATAAAGTTGGCGACATTGTGGGATAAGTTATACACCTACAAACCTCTGCTAAATTGTTCTCGTTCTGCTTTTTCGAAGTTTGCTGAAGAAAGAGAAGAAGAAAAATTAAACCAGTTTGTAATGAGTCTCGGTTTAGCAATGTAATCACATCTCTTATTGATGCATATTCTTCTCTTGATGTTGCACACGCTTATGCTTTGGTCATTCGCGAGGAGTCACGCTTGGTGTCTACACGGTCTCGCGAGCAACAACAAGATGCATTTGGATTCATTACTCATCGAGATGGAAGTTATGAGATTGTTTCTTCACGTCGAGACCATGGTGGTGACATTACCACATCGAGACTGGATTCCTCTGTTTCTAGTCGAAATAGAGACAAAATTTTGTGCTCTCACTGTGGTAAATCTGACCATGAAAAAAATATTGTAGGAAGTTACATGGCTACCCTGAAAGGTGGATAGAGAGGAACATAAAGGCTAGTGGAAGATGAGAATGTCGTGTCGATGCTGGTCATGGCTCATAGGCTGCGGCCGCTGGTCGAGGATGTGGTTTTGCAACAACTACTCAAGTTACAATTTCACATGCTACCAGCTCCAATGCTTCCATTTTCCCGGACCTCACGACTGATCAGTGGCGAGCCATTAGCTTAATGGCATAAGAAAAGATGAGTACCAATGTTAATCCGTCTAAACTCTCTGGTAAGAATTTCAGTGAGGTCATTATAAATACTGGAGCTTTCCATCACATGATGGAGAACATCAATTTTCTCTCTGATATTGCGGATGCGATTCTGTACAATATTGATTGCGACGATGGAAGTAAAACACCCTCCACACGCATTGGCGTGTTTCGTCTCATTGATAGTGTTATTATTTATAACGTTTTATATGTTCTGAATCTTAATTGCTCTCTTATCTCAGTTGAAGCAATTGAAGAACTATTTCACACATTTCACTGGTATATTATGTGTTTTACATGACCGTTTTTCGAAGATCCTGATTAGGGCCGGTGAAGAACGTGATGACATGTATAATCTTAGTGATATTGTAATAGTACGGGTCAAAAGGTCAATGCAACATCAGATGAAGCTTTATGGCGTTGTCGGTTGGGACATCATGCATTTTCAATCATGTCAAATTTACCTTTTGCTTTGAAATCGTCTAGTTATGCCTCATGTGATGTGTTTGTCCGTGCTAAGAAAAATTGATCTAATTTTCTAAACAGTTTTAATAAGACTTAATATTACTTTGACTCAATACATGTTGATCTTTGGGAACTTTATCGTGTTCTTTCATATTGTGGGGCTGTTTAATTTTTGACAATTGTAGATTATTTCTTTCGTTCGATTTGGCTCCATCTTCTTCTTGAAAAATATAAAGTACATCAAGTCTTGATGAATTTTTGCGCCTATACCGAAAAACAATTTGGAAAGTCAGTTAAGGTGGTTCGTAGCGACAATGGGATCAAATTCACATGTCTCACTTCGTTCTTTCGCTCTGAAGTTATTCTTCTCCAAACATCTTGTGCGGGTACACCACAACAAAATGGTCGTGCTGAATGCAAACACCGTCATATCCTTAATGTAGCATGTTCCTTGATGTCTCAAGACGTCTCCCAATCAAGTTTTGGAGCGAAGCTATTCTCACCGCTGCTCATTTAATCAATCTTACTCCAACACAAATTCATGGTGGTAGGCCCCATACGAGCTTATGTTTAGTGCACCACCAAATTATGATGACCTGCATGTGTTTGGATGATCATACTATACCCATTTACGCTCTCGTGATCGAAACAAGTTTTGTTCACAAAGTTACCATTGTATATTTGTTGGTTATCCTTTAGAAAAAGGGCTGGAGCATGTAGGACATGGAAGATGAGAAGTTCTTAGTCTCTCGTGATGTCGTCTTTTAGGAAATCGTATTCCCTTTCAAGACTATGACTACTTCTCCTCAGCTTTGTATTTCTCCTGTCGTGTCTTCTCTTCATTATGTTGATGATGACTGGATTTGTTGGATGAGCCTATAGTAACATAGAATAATGATGAGGCAGAAGAAATGGAGAGTTGTACTCCACCTCTGGTTTTGACCGTAGAAGATTATGCCATCTCCGCCTGCATATCATGATTGCGGTTCTGAGCAGACCTCACTGACGTCTCCAGACTTTTCACCCACGATGGTTTTTGAAGACACTTCAATCGTTGCTTCTTCTTCCAATTAAGTTGTTGATCTACTCGAGGACAACAACAACAACATAATATGCCTTCCAAGTTACATGGCTATGTTTTGTACAATGCTACTACCAATGATAATACACCCATCACTTCTCATGGCACTGCTGGCTCCGCTAAGTATCGCCATTAAGTAGTGAGAAGTGATTCAAATGGATGTTCACAATGCATTTCTTCATGGTGATCTTGAAGAAGAGGTATATATGAAGCTTCTGCTTGGTTTTCGGCATCCTGATTATACGAAAGTTTGTCGGCTACATAAATCTTTATATGGACTCAAGCAGACTCCTCAGTATTGGTTCGCGCAACTTTTCGAGGCTCCTACGACGTTTGGTGTTACTCAATCATACACAGACTACTCCCTCTTCACTTTTACATGTGGTGCCATTGAGCTTCAAGTTCTAGTTTATGTTGATGATTTGTTGGTTTGTGGGAATGATATTCCGACATTAACCAAGTTTAAAGAGTACTTAGGAACCTGCTTCCACATGAAAGACTTAGGCAAGACAAAGTACTTTCTCGGTCTATAATTGGCCAGGAACAGTGAGGGCATTTCTATTTCGCAACGCCAAATACACATCGGGCATCATTGTCGAATCTTGGCTCCTTGGTTCAAAACTGGGGTCTACACCAATGGAACAACATCATCGCTTAGCTTTGGATGAAAGCCCTCTCCTTACCAATATGATAGGTTATTGTCGCTTAGTAGGACGCTTCATTTTTATCTATTGACGACTCGTCTTGAACTCTCTTATTCGGTCCATATCTTGTCTAGTTTCGTGCAAGTCCAAGAGAAGGACATTGGGAAGCAACTTTGCGTGTTGTCCATTTTCTCAAAGACTCTCTTAGTCAAGGAATTCTTTTAAGTTCAGGAAATGATCTTAAATTTACCACCAATTATGATTCAGATTGGGCATCATGTCTTTTGACTAGGAAATCGTTGAGTTCCTATGTCACGTTTTTGGGTGGCTTACCTATATCCAAGAAGACCAAAAAGCAAAAGACTATTTCTTGGTCATTTTCAGAAGTTGAGTATCGTGCTATGTAAAATGTCACTGATGAGATCATTTAGTTACGAGATATCCTTAACGATCTTGGTGTGCCACATTTAAAAGGGACTAAGTTGTTTTGTGATAGTTAGGTGGCTATTCATATAACGTCTAATCCAAATTTACATTAACGTATGAAATACATTGAGTCCAACTGTAGATATCTTAAGAAAGACTTTTGGTCGCATAGTTCATAGTTTATTCATCCTCCTATCACATATTATTTGAATGATTTATTTATTTATTTTGATTTAGTACCACATATTTAGTTTTTTTTCTTAAATTTCATCACATTATGTGTGCGTAACATGAGAGGG
>OVAN01012991.1:0-13230 GCA_900406275.1 Anastatica hierochuntica
TATAAACCTCCATGGTTTTTCCGAGCTGTCCGACGAACATTTTGTTCACGATCCTTTGATAGGTGGCTCCTGCACTCTTTAAACCGAATGGCATTGCGTTATAGCAGTAGGTCCCGCATTCTGTTATGAACGCGGTTTTTTCCTGATCCTCGGGGTCCATCATGATTTGATTGTATCCCGAGAAAGCGTCCATAAAAGACAGGAGCTGNAAGACAGGAGCTGATGGCCAGCCGTGACCTCGACTAATCGGTCGATGTGAGGTAGCGGAAAACTGTCCTGTGGACATGCTTTTTTTAGGTCGGTAAAATCAACACAGATTCTCCACTTCCCATTCTTCTTTTTGACCACTATAGGGTTAGCTAGCCAATCTAGGTACTGCACCTCTCGACCACATCGACACATTTGAAGACATAATGCAGTACTAGGCGTACAAATGGAGTTCCACCGTTCTATATTAAGTGTATGCTTTTTACATTCTCACTTAATGATAAGGCTCTTAGATGGATGAAGTCGTTGCCACCACATTCCATCACAACATGGGACAAATACAAAGGTGCGTTTTTGAACCAATTTTACTCTAAGCAGATATCGAGCTTCATTCGAAGTAAAATCTCAGACTTTCAAAAAGGACCTACATAATCTTTCTATGAACCATCAAAAAGGTTCAAGGAGTACACAAGGGAGTGCCCAAACCATGTTTTATTTGAAGGAAATCTATGGAACATCTTCTACAATGGTATCGACCATAAATACAAGCTTTTTCTAGACACGGCTAGCGACAGAAGCTTCATGACCAAATCCAAGCCTGAAGCCAAGCTTTTAATTGAGAACCTAGCTGCTAGTGATGCCAATAGTGGTCCTATTTATGATAGAAATGTGCGTGGATCCATCAATTCAACAGAAACTCCACAAATTTCAGAACTAAAGACGATGATTTCTCAACTACTAAAAGATAGACTAGGAGTTCATGTTGTCGAGACCATTGGAGAGGCCAATGGAGCTCCAAATATGATTATTTAGAAGATGGAACAAAGGAGAATGAGGAAAAACTGAACTACATATGAGGGCTAGATTTCGCTAGTGATTAACTTCTTCAAGTTTTAAATTTAGAAACCTTAATCAACTAACAATCCTCATTAAACCCCAAGTATACTACTATGTCGATTGTAGTATTTAAGGGTCGAACCCATGAGAACTAGATTCTCAAACACTAGGAATAGACAATACTTCCAAAGCTAAGAAAATAACAAGAGAGAGGTAACAATTGATACTTAAAATAGATTAAACACAACCTAAACACACAAGCAAGCACAAAATGGAAGAAATTGATCTTGAGACATGGAGATTGTTTAGAGTTAAATCAAAGAATGCAAATGGGTTTCTCTAGAATTTATTATATGATCGAAGCTATTCCTAGACCAAGGGTCCCTTTATAATCGATCAACCCACTCTCGTGACGGAGATCTATTCACATATACACACTACAAGGCTCAACTCTCATTTGTTGCCCATCTAAGCATGTATGTGATAGTAAATTTCAAGCCCTTTTTTCCATCTAGCACCTAGGTAAAATCCACTCTCATGGGCCCAGGTGAAAGACATAGATCTAATTCTCTCAGGCGTCTTTGAGCATGCAATAAACTTTGAAGAACTAAACTAGATCTAGTAGAAATCTATACCAAAATATAGTCTAATACCCATTACAATCTTAGGTCTAACCTTAAACTACCATATCTCAATATCTAATGTTCTCTACTCATTAAGACCCATGTAAATCCAAGAAGTGTCACAAGCTTCTTCAGAATCCATGCTTGAAGTGAGAAGAGAGTGAGAAGAGATTAGGAGAGAAGAGATGAGATGATTAAAAGCAAAGACACACAAGAAGATCCAAGAAAAATCCTAACTTTCTGAGAAAGGAAAAATCTTGGAAAAATGGAGAAAAGAGATGAAGAACAAAGAAGAACAAGAGATCAAAGAGAAGACAAACACAAGAATGATTTAGAGATATCCAAGCACAAATTGTTTACAAATCTTTAAATTACTCTTAAAAAACGAAGAACACACAAAAACACAAGCTTAGATAGCACAAATTTTCTTGGAGGCGTAGAGGAAGTATTTATACTAAAAGGGAAGAGAGGAAGCCCTCAAAAGGGCATTTTCGGACAAAGGCAACGAACCATCGACCTTGGAGGTCGATGGGAGCATGCATGAGGTCGATGGGAGCTTCCCTTTAGCAGCAAGGGTATTGTTTGCTGGAAATGTGACCAGCCATCGACCTTGGGTAGCCAGCCATCGATTTGGAGGTCGATGGGAGCTTCCCTTTACAGCTTCTTCTTCTTGTTCTTTCAATTGTCATTAGAATGGCGTATTATTTGCATATAGTCTCTTCTCCACTTCCACTTGGCTCTTGATTCTCGTTATTTCTTCATCATTTAAGCGTCAAGAATCCATCATCCCAAGCTCTCAAGTTGCTCATCCAAAGGTTGCCCCTACAAATGCAAAAGAATGCAATGCAAAGACGAAAATCCTAAACTAGACTCAACTTAGAAACTTTATGAATTCTAACACCTAAATGCATTAATTACAACCTAAATGCAACTAAAACACATACTAAATGATGTTAAATATGCGTTAAATTATGTACACATCAACTACATTGGTGGAAATTTCAGAAACAAGGGATACAACCAAGGATACCGAAACAACTCAAATTTGTCCTACTAGAATACTAACGTAGATAACCCTAAAGATCAGTACTATCCGCCTCAAAATTCCCAACAAGGAGCTTACTATTATCCAAAACAACAACCTTTTGACAAAGGAATGTACCAAGTGAAGCAACCATTCACTTATCCTCAAGCCAATGCATCAAATCTACAAGAGAGCAAACTTGAGACAATGCTAAAGCAAATCTCTCAAGAGATGAAACAAAACCACAACGAAATTAATGAGAGGCTGGAAAACATCTAAAATGAGCTGACAACAAAGTGTGAAGCCATTTCTACTCATGTCCAGAAACTTGAATTTCAAATCACTCAAACAAGTGAAGTTGTATATAAAAATGGAAACCCGACGAAATCCTTTAGCAAGGTCGCCAACTTAAAGGAAGCTAAGTAGGTTGTATCTAGTGACAAGGCACCTCTTGAAGACCTCAGTTCTTAAGGAAATCACCTCTGGATTGTTTACCAAACGAATCTAAGAGAGCTTACAACAAGAGATTCAAGACGATTCCTTTAGAGAAGTTTGAATGTCCAGGGAAGTTCATCATTCCTTTCTCAATAAATAAAGTTTGGATTGATGATTGCTTATGTTACATGTTAAGTCTCAAAGAAAGAGTTTAAGTCCATAAAAACGCTAATTTCTACAAAACCGATGAAAATGGATGCAATGAAAGCTCTTGTGCCATCGAGCTACAAACTTACCCTTTATTGGACATGGATGAAGAAGAAGAAGAGGTTTACAAGTTGCCAACATCCTATGCTAAATTCAAGATTTGAATCCCCATTGGTCTTGATGTGAAGAACAATGAAATTTACAAAAAGAAGCTTGAGAACACTCTTAAACTATTCCCGAAGACAATTTAGATTTATTAAGCTATTGAAGGAACGGTTGATGATCTCAAATCACCCTCTACACAACCAATTCCAGAGACTCAAGAAGCTAAAGGAACAACAATTCTTTTTGTGGGAACCGATCGCACCTCAAAAGTGAAAGGATTCAAGCTAAAGACTAAAAACAAGCGCTTTGTGGGAGGCAAGCTACATGGTTTTAAATTTTATTTTTAATTTTCTAGGACTTAATTATATTTCTAATATTAAGTTTTTATTTTTACAAGATTTTAGAAAATCAAGAGAAAAAAATTCGAACTCAAGAACAAACATGAAAGTTCCTGTGACTTGGTGACGACTGACAAAATATTGGAGTGTGCCACAATATGGCACTTGACCGGTGTCAAGAGCATAATGCCTCAAAATCAGTTTTTCAACTTTGGCTACAAAGCGGATCCAAATCGTCTAGCCATCTCCTGGACCATTCCAAAAATTCATTTTATACTGGAGAAGGATGTTAAGGACCGCCAATCAAGTTACGTCTTCAAATAAAAAAATCTTGGAACAAAGTGATGATATCATGAAGAACCAAGAAGATAAGCTTGAGACGTGCAATCATTTGATCATACTGAAGCATTGAGAGTTATCTCAGAGAGTCTTTAACAGAACCAAAAGAGGTAAACAAACACTGAACTTCATTTTTTATAAACTAACACTATATGATAGGTGAGATGCCTAAGAGAAACCGACCTTGGAAAGGTCAAAATAAAAACATTTCTTGGAGGATCAAGTTTCTTAACAAAATGGAACATGAAGATTTCCAGTACCCGCCAACCAAATAAACTCAAACCATCGAAGATGCCCGAGCAAAGTGACCATTATAAACAAAACAACCAAATTAGAATTTTGATTTTTCAAATTTTAATTTTTGACTAAGATTATGTCTTTGCCGGCTAGCCAATGAGCTTGGCTAAGCCACGTGTGTCATTTTTAGATAAGAATCAGGTTGGCAAAGTGAAAATTCACCATATGACTATAAAGATCTAGGCAACAACGACCAACTATCCAAACAAGTTCTTAAGCCGATCAAAAAGAAGTTTCAAGAACGTCTAAATGGTCGTATCTTCAATTCTTTCAAGAAAACCAACTTCAAAAATGTTTAAAAACATTTTGTTACCATAAAAGACATCCTAGAACATTAACCGACTAACCTCAATTCAAAACGGCCGATCAGAATGCGAAATGACCAAGGAAAATCCAAAACAGCCTAGAACATGTACCCGACCGGCCGCCGAAATCTCCAAGATCGGTGTGTGCCACACCATGGCACGCGACTGGTATCACGGTCCAAGAGCCCTGACCATACGTGCCATTTGAGGCCTAGGACCGGTTGGCGGATGAGCCAGCACCGGCCTTTGCCAAAGAAATGCACGCGGATGGCAAACGGCCACAACGCCTCGTCCGTGACTCCCACGACCGGCTGGTGTGAAACACGACCGATTCGTGCAAAAAATTGGTCCCCGACTTGTCGCGAGAGGTAAGTTTCCTAAATTTTAATTTTAGTGGTCCAAAACCCGGTTTTTAGTAAAACAAACCAATTTCCCCTAATATACTAAACCAATTTAGAAAATAAGTGAAGGAGAAACAAAAGTTTGGTTTTCACTTTTATTATTTTTGGATCTAACTCTTAAAACTTCATCTCTTTCTCTTTAGCGAGTTTTAGAACCCGAAGAAGGAAATTTCAAAACCTTGAATTCTTTCTTCATTTGCTAAAGTTTGGTTGATTTCAATTGAAGAATCTCATTCGTTTTTTTATTCAACCATCAAGGTATGTTCTTAAACTCTCATTCTCTTAAAGTTACAAGTTTTAGGATTCTATAAATTTCTTAGATTTCGGCTTTTCTTAGTTTGATTCTTAGGGATCCTTCAAAACCAGGAAAATCCAAGAAGTTGAAACCAAGTACTAAGGAGAATTCGAGGAAGGTCACAAAGAAGCATGAAAAAGATATAGCTAGTGAGAGTGATGCTACTTTTGAGTTATGAATCAGATGAGAATGGAGAAGAGAAACAAGGAGAAGAGATGGTTTTTGATTCGGTTTCTCAAATCATCAATGATGTGCCCAAGTCTCCACCACCAAAGAAGCATAGAAATTCAAGAGCTAGCGAACTTAAGCTCACGATTTTGGAACCTCCAGCACCGAGAAGAAGAGTTGTTGGACCGGTGATGGATACAAGTTTCAATTATGGAGCATCACATTCTAGCATAGAGATTCAAGCTCCATATTGAAGATCCACTCCCAACACTTGAAGCTTTAGGATTGATAAGAGATGTCACTTGGCTCTTGGAAGCTTTGAAGTTGGGAGCTTTTGTAGAGCTTTTTTCCAATCTATGAGGAACTTACCAAGGAGTTCCTTAGCACTATTGAGATCTCATATCCCAAGGGAAAAGGAGCTAAGGCTCAATATGGAGTTCTCACTTTCTAATCCAGAGCTAATACTTACTCTTTGACTATTGGTTAGTTGTGTGAGATTTTGTATTTGGAATGTTTAGATTAAGCAAAGTTTAGCTCGAATCACATGGTCTAAATTTTTTGGGATTGATTTGCTCATGAGACGCTTAGACGCGGGCATTCAAAGGAGGTCAAGATTGGACATCCAGCGGTTCGGTATGTGCATAGGCTCATTTCATAAAGGATCTTTAGTAGGACCGAGAAGAGTTCGGTATTATGGGATGAGTTCTTCATCCTCATATCTCCTTTTTTTGGTAGTCCACAAAAAGACAACTATGGCGCTCTCATTGCTAAAAGGGTGATAGATATGAAGTACGAGGTTGTGCAGAAGACTAGAGAGCTCAACTATAGGTCTCATTTTGGAGAGATCATCACTGTTAATCTCTCTTCTAGAGGAGTAGACTTGAGTGCTGAGACACCTATGGCTTGTAGTGGATCGCTAGATATTTCAGAACTTGCTAGATCTCGCTATCTTGCGGGATGGATTTAGGGTATTGAGACCTTTTCATTCCTCTTCATGACACAGAGTCGGCCTGCTACATTCTACCTTTCTCGTCACTTCAATCTCTACAGGAAGGTCACACTCTTTTTGACTCTAGAAGTAGTTTTCTCTTATTTGTGATTTTGGAACTAATAAGGTTAAATCATCAAAAAGGATGGAGAAATGTACTAATTGGACCTCATTCATATTAGGAATCAAATTTCATTGACAGATCATGAAGACAGAAGATCAAACACATGAGTTTTGCATTATACTAATCTGGACAGATTCTCAACATCACAAAGATCGGCATGAACGAAGGTCTTTTTTCATTGGATTGAGCTGGAATTTGGTTAGAAGTTGTCACTTTGAGTTAGATTTTAAATGCAAGTGGTTTGACGTTATTTATAGCTACGACCGAGAAGTTAAATATGTTTAAGTGAAGCCATGTCTGTCTATCTCGGAAATGAAGCAAGTGGAGAAAGATTGAAGCTGTGACCGGGTGATGGAGTTGCCACCACCTTCCGAGTGCCCTTTTTTTGGCACATCTTGTCACATAAGCATTTCGTGCTCAGAGACAGATTTGGACACATATCTTTCAGTTCGCTTAAACGATTTTTATTCCGCAAGAATTGACATAACCAAGGACGACCTATGAAGCCCTAGCATTATAAATAAGTTTTTTAGCCTTTAGAATAGGGAGAGAGACACAAAATTTTATAGAGAGTTCCATAGTCGTCAAAATTTTCAAGTGTTCTTTGGAGAGATCCATTCCATACTTTGTCATTGAGAATATTTCTTTACTCTAGATATATTCCATTATATTTTTCTCATTGATTACTTGCTATTTTTCGTGCTCCATGTCTGAGTAGCTCATTATTTAGCATTTTAGGCTTCTCAAAGAGATGATGTTATGATAAGATGCATGTATTTGATTAGGATCCATATAGTCTTTGTTTCGGTTGATCTTTATGCATGATTACCCTACAGTCAATCTCGTAGTTTGACAATCCGAGAGTCTTTTGTTCCAAAAGCTTGTTAAATAACTTGAACTAAATCTTTGACAATCCGAGTTACAAGGAGGCTTCGAAAGTAGATCGCCTTAGCTCAGTGAACTTATTGAAAATTGTATCCATATAATGAATCTTTATTTATTACAAGGCCGTACGAAAGTCGATGTCCCTTTATACTTAACCATAGAATCCCGAAACTCGAAAGTGGAGAGGATCTAAATTAGTGTTTTATAGTTCTAGACGTTCCTTAATTCTAATCACTAAACAAATTGGTTTCTTCTATGATGCATGATTCACTAAAAATTTACTATGTTCCTAACGCATGTTTCCATTGACTTACATCCTTTTATTTATATTAAGTTGATGTCTTTTACTTTTACACTCACCAAACAACCTTTTTATTTTCTAGATTAGCTTAATTGATTCTTAAAATTGTAGCATAAGATCTGAGTCCTCATGGGATCGATAACCTAAATTACTGCTACTAGATTTTCACTTGCCGCAGTAATGTCTTTTGTGTGAAACTTGACATGCTATCAAGTCCTCAGAGACCAATGATCACACAAAAAGCAATGAATTAACACGAGCTAAACATTTGGAGATTGAGAACATCAAGTCGGGTTGTAAACAATTGGGAAAAACGTTGGGCGCATGTATCAAATTCAAAAACCTATGAAGCATTAGGAGATAAAGCTTCACAATGGGAGAAGACATTGGTTTGTTATTCAATAACCACTTCGGATGAATGCAACAAGAGGTTCCTTGGCAAATGATACTCGCATAAAAGGACTACAAACTTTCGGAATAGTATTGCAATTTTTGACCAAGGGATAGAAGAAACACTTTGGGAGTCTTAGCAAAGGTACAACAGATGCGTGAGAAATTGCCCTCACCATGGTTTCATGCAAGGAAGTCAAGTTAGAATCTATCATAGAGGTTTCCATCAACATTTTCCACTTGCTATGAACATGGCTAGTAATGGAAATTTTGCAAGCCTATCTACTGCTCAAGGAGAAACATTGGTCAAAAACCTGGCTAAAAGCTTTGATGGAGAAGAAAACTTTGGGTTTTAACCAAGAGTTGAAGATAAGCGCTTTGAAGAAATACACGCTAAGATTAGTATAATTGCAAAAGTGGAACTTGGCCTAAAGAAGAAGGTGGAGATAAATGAAACTTTTTTTAACCAACAACAGGAGATTAGCTTTGTTCAAGGGAGCTACCATGGGAGGTACACCCAAAGCTCATTGTTTAGAAAAGTTTTAGGAAAACAATCTCCAACAACTCCAACTACTCCTGAGAAACCTCGAAGCACAAGGGAAGATGAAGTTCATTCCATGTTGAAGGTGCTTTTTGTTGGACACCAAGAAATAAGGAAAGAAATCAACGAGAAACTTATTTTCTCCAACATAAAAGTCACGAGACTGAGAAGTCCGATAATCTTGACAGTTAAAATAAGGTTATGGAGGATAGAAAATAATGTAGCAAGGGTTCCAAATTTGAGTTCGAAAAGGGAAATCTACCCGGAAAATGTGAGGTTAACCCAAAAGAGTTATGTAATGTCGTGACCTTTAGAAGCGGAAGAGCATGAAGAGCAAGATGAGATAAAGTAGTGCAGGAGGAAATCGAAAGTGATCCAACACTGCTGGAACAAGAAGAGCTAGATGAGATGGAAGAAGGAACCAAAGAAGAAGATGCACCTAAAGAGATAAATGAAGAAAGCCGTAAGGTTCAAGAAGAAGGGAGCATAACTAAGCCTCCTCCACATGAAAAGAGGAACAAGGATAATATATCTACCAACAAAAAAAATCCAACTCGATGAGTTTAATCTACCATTTCTGGAAGCAAATCCTTAAGGTAAGTATAAGAAGATAAGGGAACATATGAGAGGACTCGCAGTTACCATACCATTTATGGATTGGTGTCAAGATAACTCCATAGTGAACAAGGTGCTAAAGGATTTCCTAACAAAAAGAAACAAGATAGACTCAAAACAATTCAAAAAAATCATCCTAAGAAGAGAGGTGATCTCGTAAGCTTTACTTTGCCTTGTAAGCTGAAGCATATCACCTTTGGGAAGAGCTTAGTTTATTGAGGAGCAAGTGTGAGCCTCATACCTTTAATGGTTTCTACGAAACTAAACTACACAAACTTTAAGTCAATTGATATTAGCGGATAGATCTATCAGGTATCCACATGGTATCGATGAAGATTCGCCAATAATGGTTGGTAGTTGTGAAGTCCCAACGGACTTTTTGGTCTTGGAGATTTATGAGGTACCTCTAATTCCTATCACCCTTGGGAGGCCATTCCTATCTACCGCGGGAGCCATAATTGATGTGAGAAGAGGGGAGATAGACCTTCATCTTGGAGATTTGATACTTGATTTCAACAACATAGATGTTATGAAGAGACCTACCGTCAATGGAGTCGCATTCTTTATTGAGTGGTTAGATGATGATTTTGCTGGAAAGTTGGAAGAGCTGTATATGGAAGATGGTTTAAAAGTATCCTTAGTCAACAACAAATGGTCAAAACCCATCCTACCAAAAAAAGCCATAGAGTATAAAAGATTGCTTGATACTCAACCCATCGAAACAGGTGAAGTGCTAGAATTGGAGTTAGGGGAGGATGAACCAAGTCCAAGGGAAGATAAGAGCAAACACAATGAAGACTCGGATTAAAGTGAGCTTAAGGCACCTAAGGTGGAATTGAAACTTCTTCCAAAAGGGCTAAGGTACGCATTTCTCAGTCTTAACTCTACTAATCGCGTGATCATTAATGATAATCACTAGTGGGTTTACAGGATCGAAACTTGCATGAAAGGCAACGTCGAGGGTTTCTGTTCCATCTCAGAGATAATAACCATTTTGGTTCGTTTTGATTTTTAGGGTTGCTGCTCTCTAGTCAAGAATTTAGAACCAGAGTATAATTTTTTTGTCGTGAGAAAAGCAATCATGAGGAATTTTGATAACACCATTATTTTACAACTTTTCTTTTAGATTTTAGGATGTTTTATTGGTGTTTTTAAGCAATTATAAGTGATTAGAAGTAGTTTTCCTCTATTTGTGGTATTTCAAATTATTTCAAGTTAACAAATGACATTTGGAGCTTTGTGGAGCTAATTGGAGCAAAGTTAGTTTCTGGATAGCTTTTGAGCATAAGAAATATCCTCCGAGATGAAAGCTTTGAACTCAATGGATTTTGATGAAATTTGGGCAGGAGCTAGAGAATTACATTATCTTTCAGATCAAGGTACTCTCGAATGATTTAGAGCAGTGGACGAAGAGTTACACCAATTTTACTGAAGACTGGTCTAGCAGTCTCCCAGATGAAGGGTGCTTAGAAAGTCCCAAATAAAAGGAAGACCATTTGGGTTTTGAACCAGAAATCTCCATACTCAATTAGATTTTTTCCAAGCCTTTTCATGCCCAAGAAGTCAACTCAATACCTCTTTATATGAAGCCCAACATTTAGAGGCCTTAAGGCCTGGTTTCATACTTTTGACCTAATGAGGAAGTATACTATAAGTAGTTGCTTTTAGCTTTTGTTTTGAAGAGATTTTTTTAGGTTTTACATCGAATAAGTGCCTAAGGAGGCAAGAACGACACCTTTGGGGTTGGACCCCTTGTAGCCTCCAAAAGGACCCACCTCATGAATGCTTTTTGCCATGATGTATTTCGTGTTTACATTTTTTTAATCTATTAGTTTGAATGTTAGACAGTAGATTACAAGAAGTCAATGAGTTTGCTCTAATAGGATTACTAGTCGATCAATAACATTATCAGCTTTGCTTGTACGTTAATGTTGTTCACATGCGAAGCTGGTTTGGGATTAGATCTATAGTGGTTTGCATTCCAAAATATTGAATTAGCAATGGATCTATTATTTGATGAGCCTTTCTAAGTAGGCAATGAAAGTGGATCGACTTAAAATCGTGAACAAGCGGTCTTGGTCGTTCTAATGCATGTTTATTATTTTAAGGCCGCACGAAAATCGAAGTCCCTTGATAATAGGCATAGAATCCCAAACCTCAAAAGTGGAGAGGATCTAACTTAGTTGTTGTGTTCTAGACCGAAACCTTATGCCTCTAGTCGTTTTTAACTCTTGCCTGTTTACTTTAACTTTCTGCAGTTAGATGCATATCTTTTCATTGATCTATCCTCGTAAATTAGCATATAGAGTAGGTTCATTTGCATCCATAAAACCATAAAACGAAATATAAACAGTGGAAAACCCTAACATATCTTGTTCTTATCTTAGTCCAAATTCATATAGGTTCTAAGTGTGACTGCTAGTCCTTATCGAATCGGTCCCTAATTATTATTGTGGATACTGTAAACTTGCAGCCATGTTTTAGTTGGGTTAAAACTTGACCCCACATCAATTTTTTGGTGTAGTTTCCGGGGAAATAGTTATGTTTACCTTAGGATTTAGATCGATTAAGTCTAGAAAAACTTTTCTTTATTTTTTTTTCTCTGCAAATTTCGATTTCTTTGTAAAAAAAATCAGTTTTCTTGTAAAAAATTTTGGTTTGCTTTTTCTTTTAACTTATTTTATTTCTTTTAGGATTTTAAAACATTGTAACTAGATTAGGTTACTAAAAATATTGGGCTCCCTTTTTCCTTGTAAATAATAACACTTGGAATTATTATTTTCCTACTAAGAATTTGACTTTTGCATTCTACTAACCATTTTAATTGTTTCTCTTGTTTTTCATGGAAAATACAAGAAACCAGAGCCTATAACTCAAAACCCTAAACCTCCCTACAACCATGACGAAAACTTTGAAAGATCTAGCTACCCTAATCATCATTCATTCGAATTCATGGAGGATACACAATACTATTTTCATTCCTATTAACCTGAGATAGATTAAGATATCATGGAAGTCTTCATGGATGACTTTTCTGTATATGGTTCTTCGTTTACTAATTGTTTGTCTAACCTTTACAGGGTTTTAGAAAGATGTGAAGAGAAACATTTAGTTTTGAATTGGGAGAAATCTCATTTTATGGTGCAAGATGAGATTGTTCTTGGCCATAGAATCTCAGAGAGGGATATCGAAGTTGACAGAGCTAAGGTAGAGTTGATGACGAGCCTGCAACCTTCTACATCTATCATGGATATTTGCAGCTTCCTTGGACACGCAGGGTTCTACAGACGGTTCATCAAGGATTTATCCAAGATAGCTAGGCCTTTGACTCGATTACTCTGTAAGGACATTAAATTTGATTATGATGCTGATTGTTTGTTAGCCTTTCAGACAATCAAGAAGGCACTAGTCAACGCTCCAATTGCACAGCCATCGAACTGGGATTTACCTTTTGAGGTAATGTGTGACGCAAGTGACTACGCAGTAGGAGCAGTGTTGGGTTGAAGAAAGGATAACAAGCTCCATGTGATTTACTATTCGAGCATAACACTTGATGACACTTAGATCAAGTATGCATCTAAAGAAAAGGAGTTATTGGTTGTGGTTTATGCTTTCGAAATGTTCAGACAATATTTGGTGGGATCCAAAGTCATTGTTCCAACTGATCATGTAGCTTTGAGGTATCTTATTTCTAAAAAAGATACTAAACCGAGATTGTTGAGAAGAATATTGCTGTTATAGGAATTCGATCTTAAAAAATGTGTTCTTGAGGTGAATAGTGTTTGAATTTCTATCTTTGGGAAAA
>OVAN01012993.1:0-11104 GCA_900406275.1 Anastatica hierochuntica
TCTTCATGATCATTTTCTTCTCCTTGAGTGCTAGTTCCTTCATCAATATTAAGATTTTCAGAACTTTGAACTTTTACATACTTAAACATAGAACCTGCTATAAACTTCACAAATGCTTCTTGTTTCTTCTTCTTGTTTCTTTTTTGACATCTTGATGGTTGACTTTTTATTACTCCACACGGTTTAGTTTTCTTTTCTCCAGTTTGTTTGCGTTTTTCTATTTTCAACGGTGCCATTATCTGTCCATACACAAAAAAATTTTTAAACTTTTAAAATTTTAAGAACGAATTTTGTAGAGTTCAATTAAAAACTAATAAAATTACTTATAGTGATTTCTCGGTCACAATTGACAATTGAGAAAGCTAATTATAATGACTTTTCAATGATCAATTGACTTTTCATTGAGAATTTGAATGTTGTCGTGATATGTGTTTAAAATCACTCAATTGTTCCATATAATAATGAACTAAAATCCTTCCAATTGAATAATCTGTTAAAGATTTCATGATTCAAATAATGATTTCCTACTTTCTTAGAAAATTTAGATCGACAATCGATGATGTGGTGTTGAATTTCAAAAACTTAATTTAAAAAAAAATCAAATTTCCATCACCAGTCAATTACACACTAAAATAATTTACTAGTTTTGATCTTAATAATAATTACAATTAAAAACATACCTTAATATCTTGATTAGAGTAGAAGAAGACGATAGAAGAGTAGAAGATAAAAATTGTCGTTTATGAGTTAAAATTGTTTAACCTAAAATTAATTTTTCAATATTAGAATTTCAAAAAAAATCAAAAAAGAACCAAGTATATCAAATATGTTTTTAAAAGGCCCTAAATATTGTTAAAAAAGCCCATATGTTTTATTCAAGCATATATATGTTTTAAAAAGGCCCACAAATTTGTTAAAAGCCTTCTAATATTTTATGGATGCATATAGTTCCATTTTATTAAAGGGCCTAGGAAAAATTTTTTTAAAAATGCCCCACAAATTTGAGGCCCTAATCCATGGCTTCTTATGCATGTGTTGTGGGTCGGGCCTGATGATAATCATTGTATGTAGGCTTAAGGCGTGATTGGAAAGTTGGAAAAGAGGAAACGAGATGAATACAGTTGTAGCGGGAGCTAAGAGTGTGAGCAGAAAATGGGAGCTGAGAAAGGAGATGAGAGCGGAAGCTAAGAACGGAAACTGAGTGCGGGAGCTAAAAGTGGAAGTTCCATTATTTTATATATTAAAAATTATTTGAAATTAAAAACTAGACAATAAAAGAGCTTATTATAGAAATATTTTTAACTAAAATTTATAAAAACTACCTCTAGGCTCTCTATATTTGATTTTCAATATTTCTTCGAATACCCACCATATATGCATCACCAGTATGAACATAATCTTTTCCTCGAATTTTTTCCTCGTCATCATTTTACAATATTACATCCTCCATTTGTTCATACTACAAAAAATTTTCATCAATATTTGTTGATTTTTGAATCAAATTATGTACTATAGTTGCTACATTATGAAGAAGCATAAGTCAAAGTTTGTATTTATAGAAAATTTAAAATTTTATTATACTAAATTTAATTTATAAAATATTAATTAAGATATAAATTTTAGATTCTGTTTGTTAGGTTTCTAATTTTTTTTAAAAAAAATTATACTTGTACATTAATATATTGGATAGTTATTTTGAAAAGTTGTTGGTTTCATATTAATTTCTAAACAGCAAATCTATTCCTTTGGAGAATTTTTTGAAAAGGTTTTTATATTTTTGTTTTCCATAAGAAAAAAAATTCTTTGGTTTTAAAATTATTCTCCACAAATGACATCATAATTTCCTATTCTTCAGTGTTGTGAGTTTCCACAGTTATGAGTAAAAGTCACACGTATGAGGTGATAGACAATTAATTGTGATTGGCGGTGAGTCAACCAATATATAGGACAACCACTCTTAAAACATATTGACAATAACGCTTTTAAAGAGAAAATTAGACTCATTAGATCTGTAATGTTGCACTTGTAATGTTTTTTTGTTTCGAATTAGTATAATAATACATTCAAAAGTAATGTAGTATAATCAACATTGAGATAGTTCTTAAATCACAAAGAGTTAAGAAAACATAAATACTTTAAAATAAAACAAAATCACTGAAAAAGTTCGTCTAATATACTGATGCAAAATGTTCTCTTGATTGGAATTAATTTGGTTCGATAAAAAGATTTCAAACTCATGTTATTTTATATGTTTAGTGACCAAAATTCATAAAAAGATAGAAAAGTGATTTATTCAGAAAAATGACAAACATTCAGAGAAAGTAAAATTGTCCGAGAAACATTAATTTTAAATACAACTGGAACCTTGGGCTAAAATAAGGTTTTGATGTTATACATAATTAAGATATGGATGACCATTATATTATAGAATAGTTCTAAATTTACTTGTATTTTATCTTTACTTATTCTCCAAGTTTATTTTGGCTTTAAGCTAAAGGTAAACCCTTCATATTGTACCTTATATAAATGACTCATAACCCTTGGAATAAAATATTACCAATTCTCATCTCTTCTCTCTTTTCATAACACGTTATCAGCATGAAATCCTAACCGTCTGAGTAAGTCTCTAATCGAGCAACGCCATTACCATTCTCTAACCATCGACCTATTTTTCGTTGAGGTAAGTAATCTCATATTTAATTATTGTTTCACCATCATGATTTATTGGTCAATTTCTGGATTATCGTTTTTGGTTGAAAAGCTATGAGGTTATTTAAAACATATTTTCTTTCTTATTGAGATCTTCGTTGAACTGATCATGGCTGGCTTTATTGGACTAATTCATGATATATATATAAACTGTATGTTGATGAGACCATCACATCTGTTATTTATCAATTGTTTAAATTGTATCTTTTACGAACTTCAGTGCATGCTATATCTTGATTGTTAATAGGTTTGTCGACTATTATTGACGTCGTAATTTTTTATTCAATTATTTGATTTATTATGCTATTATACCCTCCTAGGTTTGTAGTTAACTTCATATTTGAAATAAAATATTGATGTTAAAGTCGTTCACATCGTTTGGCATATAATTGGTTCATAATTTTTTGTTGCTTGATATGCTTTTCAGTGATGTATATGCCTTATAGTTTTATGTTAATTTTTTCGTTTGAAATTCACATGGCTGTTTGTGTTGGTGTGGTCTAGATATTAAGGATGTCAAAGAAAAGTGTACTTTAATGTGGACTAAATTATTTAATGAATTTAATTTATTGAAAACTTAGTTTAATGACTTGAAATGAATAAATAAATAATACTTGTTCTTTTATAAAAATTTAATCATTATTTTGTCGGTTTAGTAGGACCATGTCGAATTTTACTAGTATTGAATTTGAAGTTCTTGATATCACTGGAGACAACTATTTGGCATGGGCATTAGATGCTGAATTTTTCCATAGTGCAAAGGGACTTGAACGTACGACCAAAGAAAGAAATCAAGCTCAAAATCAAGATAAAACAAAAGCTATGATATTCCTTCGTCATCGTCTCCACATGGGTCTCAAAAATGAGTACTTGACTGTCAAAGATCCACTAATCCTTTGGAACAATCTAAAGAAATGGTATGATCATCAGAAAACTGTGATCTTACCTAAAACTCGTTATGATTAGACACATCTAAAGCTACGAGACTTTAAGTCTGTAAGTGAGTATAACTCAGCCTTGTTTAGAATTGTGTGGAGAGAAAATCACGAAAGCAGATAAGTTAGAGAAAACTTTCTCTACTTTTCATGCAAATAATGTTGTCTTACAGAACAATACCGTGAAAAGGGATTCTAGAAGTATTCCCAACTTATATCTTGTCTCCTTGTGGCTGAGAAAAATAACGAGCTATTGATGAAAAACCATGGACGACGCGCAACTAGTTCTGCTCCATTCCCTGAAACGAATGTGACATCCTATGATAGGAAAGAACTGAACCATGCTAACAATAATGGACGAGGAAGTCGTTACATGCGGGGTCATGGACGTGGTCATGGATATAGTCGTGGACGTGGATACACATATGATCGAGGTTGAGGTCGAGGAGTTTCTTTTAAGAATTCGTACTCTCACCAAAAGTGGGAAAACAAAGCTGGTAACAATCTAGAGAAAGTAATACATGAGAATGTATGTTATTGCTGTGGAGGAAAAGACCATTGGTCTAATACATATCGTACACCAAAGCATTTTGTTGATCTACATACACAATCATTAAAGAAAAAGGGAAAGAAAGTGGAAACAAACTTGGTGTACAAAGATGGAGAAGATGATTTTGATCATGGTGATACCACTCACCCAAAACTTCCTGATATATGTTCACTGATGAAGAGAAAAAGTGATTTGAGCTATAGTTATTTAATGAACTTTGTTTCTTTTTTTTATTGGTGTTTGGTTTTTGATTTATGGTTTTTGGCTTTTGCATTTTATTCTATGAACTAATATGTTTTAGCCCTGATTAAGTTTGATTTATTTTATCAAGTTATTTTTATATGTGGTCGTAATTCGTTTTATCTATTTATTTGAAGAAAATGAATGATGGAGATTTATGTTTGGCAGACAATGCAACTAGCCACACTATTCTAAAAAGTGAGAGATATTTCTCTCAACTGAAAATGAAAGAAGATAGTGTGAGTACCGTAACGGGTAGTGCAAAGATAATTGAAGGCTCTAGAAGAGCAAATATATTATTACGTACGGATACACAATTCGAAATTGTTGATGCATTATACTCTCCCATGTCTCAAAGAAACTTATTAAGTTTTAAAGATATTCGTAAAAATGGATATCATATTGAGACTATGAGTGAAAGAAGTGTTGAATACCTTCATATCACGAGTATTACCCAAGGGTCTAAAAATATTGTGGAAAGACTACCTACATTCTCCACTGGTTTGTACTACACTAAGATTAGTACAATTGAGGCAAATGTCATAGTAAACCAGAAGGTCACTGAAAATATAGATGTTTGGCATAACCGGCTAGGCCACCCCAGTTCAATAATGATGCGAAAAATAATAAGTAATTCATGTGGACATTCACTGAAGAACCAAAAGATTATTCCCAATGATTTCTCATGTGCTGCTTGTTCACAAGGCAAATTGATCATAAGACTTTCACTAGTTAAGATAAATCATGAATCAATCAATTTTCTAGAACGGATACAAGGAGATATTTGTGGGTCAAGTCACCCACCGTGTGGAACCTTTAGATATTTTATGGTTCTAATTGACTCATCTACTAGATGGTCACATGTATCCTTGTTATCGACCTGCAACCTAGCATTTGTGAGGCTACTTGCTAAATTGGTTATATTATGAGCACATTTTCCAGATTTTCCTCTAAAGACAATCCGTCTTGAGAATGCTAGTGAATTCATGTTTCAAGATTTTGATGACTATTGCATGTCAAGTGGGATAAGTGTTGATCATCTCGTTGCACATGTTTACACACATAATGATTTAGCCGAATCATTGATCAAGCGTCTTCAATTGATCGCTAGACCATTACTTATGAAATCAAAACTCCCAGTGTCTGCTTGGAGGCATGCCATATTACATGCAACAACATTAATTTTCATCAGGCCAACGAGTAACCATCACTTCTCCCCATCACAATTGATCATGGGTCATGAACCAAATATTTCCCATCTCAAAATATTTGGATGTGCGGTATATGTTCCAATTGCGCTACCACAACGATCTAAGATGGGATCTCAAAGGAGGCTAGGCATATATATTGGATATGATTTCCCATCAATTATTAAATATTTAGTGCCATCAGCGAGGGATTTATTCAAGGCTCGATTTTCATACTGTCATTTCAATGAGTATGTTTTTCCAACATTAGGGGGGGGGGGAAACAGCTGGGAAAAAATGATTGGAATGAGTTATCTTTGTCTTATCTTGATCCTCGGACTAAAGAGTTTGAATTAGAAGTCTAAAAGATAATTCATTTGCAGAGTTTAGCAAATCAGTTGCCAGACGCATTTACTGACCCAAAAATAGTGATTAAGTCACATATACCAGCTGTGAGTGCTCCAGTTAGAATAAATGTCTCATAAGGACAAAATCAAACTGCTAATGAGTCTAAGCAACACATGAAGCGTGGTAGACTTGTCAGTTCCAAAGATAAAAATCCTCGAAAAAGAAAAGGAGCAGAAATTTGCAATGGTGTGATTGAGGAAACGATTAAGAATGAAGGATCTCAAGAAGAGATCTTAGACTTGACAAAAGAAGAAAATCAGGTACCTGATAATGAAGAGATCTCAATTAGTTATGTCATGTCTAGAATAAAATGGAACCGAAAGCAAATCGACGTCAATGATATTTTTGCATGCAATGCAGCAATTGATTTTATGAATGAGGATCAAGAACCAAAATCTATTAGTGTACACAATGAAATGATTGGCCAAAATGGAATGAAGTAATAGGTTCAAAATTGAAATCTTTTTCAAAGAGAAAAGTTTTTGGACCAGTAGTCCTTACACCTAAAGGTGTAAAACCAGTGGGACATAAATGAGTTTTTGTGAGAAAGAAGAATGAAAATGGTAAAGTTGTTAGATACAAAGCACGTTTAGTTGCACAAGGATTCTCACAAGGACCTGGAATTGATTATGAAGAGACATACTCTCCTGTAGTGGATGCAACTACTTGCAGGTTTCTTGTTAGTCTGACATTAAAAGAATGACTTGATTTACGACTAATGGATGTAGTCACAACCTACTTATAGGGTCCACTGGATACCGATATCTATACGAAAGTTCCTAAAGAATTTAAGCTGCCAGAAACAGCTAACTCTAGTTCTCGAGAACATTACTTCTTAAAGTTTAATCGATCTCTTTATGAATTGAAACAATCAGGACGTATGTGGTATTATCGTCTTAGTGAATACTTGGTAAACGAAGGCTAAAAACAATCCTATCAGTCCATGCATATTTATAAAGAAATTTGGACAAGGATTCGTTATCATTGCACTGTATGTTGATGATTTAAATATCATTGGAACTCCTGAAGAAATTTTACATACAATGGAATATTTAAAGAAAGAGTTCGAGATGAAAGATCTTGGAAAGACAAAGTTTTGTTTGGGATTAAAAACTGAGCATCTAAGTAATGGAATCTTGGTGCATCAAACGACATACACAGAAAAGATCCTTAAAAGGTTTTCTATGGATCAAGCACATCCTTTGAGTAGTCCAATGATTGTAAGAACACTTGATGTGGACAAAGATCCCTTCCGTCCTCGAGAAAACAATAAGGAAATTCTTGGTCCTGAAGTATCATACTTAAGTGCAATAGAAGCATTGATATATCTTGCTAGTCATACAAGACCTAAAATATCATTTGAGGTGAATTTGTTGGTAATGTTTAGCTCATGTCCAACTCGTAGGCACTAGAATGGGATTAAATATATACTTCGTTACCTTCAAGGAACGAAAGAAATGGGTTCATTCTTTTCTAACCATCCACGAAAGATTTAATTGGTCTTGCACATGCAAGATATTTATATGATCCTCACTATGCTCAATCTCAAATTGGATATGTGTTCACATGTGGTGGTACTGCTATCTCTTGGCGTTCCATGAAGAAAACCACTGCAACAACTACTTCTAATCATGTAGAGATTTTGGCTATCCACGAAGCTAGTCGTGAGTGTGTTTGGTTAAGATCTGTCATTCGGCATATACGAAAAGATTGTGTCATATCGACGGGGGAAAAAGCTCCAATAGTTATGTATGAAGACAATGATGCATGCATCGCACAACTCAAAGATGGATATATCGAAGGGGACATATCAAAGCATATTCTACCAAAGTTCTTCTTCACCCATGAAATACAGAAGAATGGCGATGTCTGTGTTCTACAAATTCGTTCGAGTGAAAATTTGGCGAACTTATTCACAAAGGCGCTTCCAACCGCTACTTTCAAGAAGTTAACTCTTTGTATTGGAATGCGGCGCCTCAAAGATCTCAAGTGATTTATTCAAGAGGGGGAGTAATGCGTGTTGCATTCTTTTTCCCTTAACCATGGTTTTTTCCATGGTAAAGTTTTTAATGAGACAACAACTTAAAACGCATTATGGGCCATTTCATTATAATGGGCATCCAAGGCAGAGTGTTATAAATAATTAAGATATGTCCATTATATTATAGAATATTCTAAATGTACTTGTATCTTATCTTTACTTATTTTCCAAGTTTACTTTGGCTTTGAGCTAAAGCTAAACCCATCATATTGTACATATATAAACGGCTCATAACCCTTGGAATAAGATATCACCAATTCTCATCTCTTCTCTCTTTTCATAACACTTGATTGTTTATAGATTTTAAGTTTATTTTAATTTTTGATTTTTCTAAAATCAAAATTTTACCCATACAAGATTTTAAGATAAAAAATTTCGTAACTACATAAAATCACAAAGCCTTATGGGGTTGTTTTGAACGTTTTACATAAATGTTACCAAAAATATTCAAATAAATTTTTTGAAAAGCTACCACTCAAATTTTAAAGAAAAATCTACATTAAAATAAAAGAAACATAAAATAAGAAGTTTAAAAATAAAAACCATGATCCAAAAACAAAAAAGTTATTTAAAAATTTCATACTTTCATCGAGACAGTGAATTAGGGTTCTACCATTTAATGATTTAACTTAACTACGTAGATTGTGGAAAAAAAGTTCGAGGGCAAATTTTGCTCATGCAGAGTTGTTGTCGTATGTAATAGTCATGCAATTTTTCATAATAAACATGTTATTTTTTTAATCTAAACTTTGATTAAAAGGTAAATTTATTTTAATTTTAAAAATTAAACTATATTTTGGAGTTCTGATACTCCTTGTCTTTCTATGATCATAGACGTGAGGAGCAACTAACCCCTATTTTATGAGTTTATAAAGGATTAATATGAAATCATACATATCCATCACTATTCTTGCAAATGTAGAAAAGACATTACTAAAAAATGGAAATTCATTAGGAAAAGTTAGTCGGAATATTGGATCTTATATATCGCTAGAAAATATTCTCTCGAGTAAAGAGAATTTAGCTCAATAAAAAAACTGGTGCGAGTTATTTAATACGTTGTACAATCAAAACTCGTAAAGGTAAATAAAAAATTTTACTCGAGAAAATGGCAAAATATCAGAGCTTGAATCTCTATATATTAATTGAGAAGACATTTTGAGAAAATTTTGAAATCTAAAATTGAGGTGTCAACCTGAGAGTGATTTCGGATGCTATTAGCCAATAAAATTAAAGTGTAATTAAAAGTATTTAAATGATTTAAATGTTAAACAATTACTTGGTAGTTATCAAGAATATCGAATTAAACATATATGGTAAGTAAGATCTCGTCATCTTTGTATTATTTTATGTTTTTGGTAGTTAGCAATAATATCTAAACTAGATTTTGACCCGCGCCAAGCGCGGGATTATATTATTAATGTTTAAATGAAAAGTAATAAAAAGTGTACTAATACGTTTTCTAAGAAATTGGAAAATAGACTATAATATAAGACATACTTGGCAAACGGTTTAATGGAATGTTTACCAGTATTTTAGTTTTCTTAAACAAACGAATGAGTTCTAGAAGTATAAATTTACGATAATATAAGATGTGACATAGGCGGTGAAAGTTGTTTATAGTATTAATGGACTGATGACTATTAACCTTTAAAGCAAGAGCATGGTAATATAGTTAACAACAAAAGTTTCGATCATTTGTTTCTGGTTTATCGGATAGATGGTAAAAAAATCACAAAACGTAAGTCAAATGTATAAAATGGAATATTTCAAACTCAGAATACTAAGGCAACTTTCTGTAAATCTCTTTGAAAACAACATTGGTAGTATTGGTTCTGAGGTTTACTATATTTGTCTGTTATCAAAATCTTCAAACCAAAAAGTGATTACTATTCAGTTTGATTTCTTCAAATCCAATATGTCCAAAATACCACAAAAGATATTTTTGAGTGAACATGAGAAGTCTGTTTACATTGTAAGTTGGTTGCTNCTCACATTCGATGTGGGACAAAAGAGCACAAACCTAATAAAATATTTTTATCCATATCGGCCTTACAAAAAACATGATAAATTCAAAATTTTTGAAATCTTTTTAAATTTAAATCTTTTTTTATTTTACCAAATTGACTTGAAAGCCGATAGAGAACTGGAATACTAAATGATTCNTGGTTCTGTTTTAGTTATAACCCAAAAAACTCAAAATCAAAAAATGCGAAAATTATTATGTTTTAATTCAACTCAAACCATTTTTGAGCCAAAAAGTGATTACTATTCAGTTTGATTTCTTCAAATCCAATATGTCCAAAATATGACAAAAGATGTTTTTTAAGTGAACATGAGAAGCCATATTTTACATTTTAAGTTGGTTACTCATCAATACTCCCACATTCGATGTGGGGAAAAAGAATACAAACCTAAAAAAAATATTTTTATCCATATCGGCCTTACAAAAAACATGATAAATTAAAAAAATTTGAAATCTTTTTAAGTTTTAATATTTTTCTATTTTACCAAATTGACTTGAAAGCCGATAAAGAACTGAAACACTAAATGATTCAGTTCTGTTTTAGTTATAATCCAAAAAACTCAAAACCAAGCAATGCAAAAATTATAATGTTTTAACTCAATTCAAACCATTTTTGAGGATAAAAGTGACTACTATTCAGTTTGATTTCTTCAATTCCAATATGTTCAAATATGTTTTTTAAGTGAACATGAGAAGTCATGTTTTACATTGTAAGTTGTTGCTCTTCAATACTCCCACATTCGATGTGGGAAAAAAGAACACAAACCTAAAAAATATTTTTATTCATATCTTCCTTAAAAAAACATGATAAATTCAAAACTTTTGAAATCTTTTTAAATTTTAATATTTTTCTATTTTACCAAATTGACTTTAAAGCCGATAGACAACTGAAACACTAAATGATTCGATTCTGTTTTAGTTATAATCCAAAAAACTTAAAACCAAGCAATGCAAAAATTATTACGTTTTAACTCAATTCAACCCATTTTGAGCCAAAAAAGTGATTAC
>OVAN01012994.1:0-13228 GCA_900406275.1 Anastatica hierochuntica
TATATATTTATATATATATAGGCAAAACCATGATATTCATTTGCTATGCAAAATTCTAATGTGTTGGACTATTCTATCTTTATAATTATATATATTAAAAAGATGTTATAAATATTACGATCAACTTTGATCACATGTTATTATATTTGGCTCTTCATTTTGGAACGATGGGTCCATAATGAAATCCTTGGCATTTAACCCTTATTTTAGAAACTTCGTTCATTGTTTACTTCCCACAAACAAAAACAGGATCACAACAACAGACGATTGATGTAAAACTAGTCTACAGATGCAATTTATATAAATGATTACACTAAAATGCCAACCTTTGCTTTCCAAAATGAAATGACCCTACCAAAAATTTAAAAAAGCCTCTCAAACCATGATCCTAGGGATAGAAACTTTAGTCTCTTCCTTAACTATGCCATCTGGAAGAAAGAACAAAAAAACAAGTTAGTAAATGCACAACTAATCTCAAAGACGACTTCCACTCTTAATTATATCCATTACCCTCCCCGTTAAGATTTAAAACATATCGTTATTGACCATCTTTTTCTTTTGCATTCAATGAGTGCATCTTCCCCTAAGGCTACCATAGTTTGCATTTGCACCCCAACACATGCACAAATGTATCAACTAGAGATTCCTAACATGTTCTCAAAATCAGCAAAAACCCTCTTTAGTTATTAAAACAATGATTCCAATTTTATAAACAAAAGCCTAAGAATTATATACAGATATATTTTTTGGTAAGCAAAAGAGAGAGATGTAAGTAAAGTTACCGGATTGAGTGGTTGTGGTGACCTCACCATAGATTGCCTTAAGCGGTGACAGAGGAGCAACGACAGAATGACAAGCAGAAGCAACTTCAACAAAGAGTTGCTACTTCCATTGCCACATTGTGTCCTTTATTTCCTTGTTAGACTTGAAAAAGTGAATCCTTCAGCTCCTGTAAAGCTTTAGCATACTTTTATTGTTTTTCAGATCTCAATTCAAAACAGCAAACGATACTCCCATATACGTATTTATTATAGCATTGTTGTTGATAGCTTCTGAGATCAGCATCACAATCTTGTTTGCCATTAGTCCTTATTCTTGAGGGAATAAAAGAAGGTACGCAATAGCAACTAGCAAACCAACCCGACCTAACTGGTCATATAGAACCACCATCTTTATCACGAGAGGGACATGTATAATAATTTATCTTCTCATCCTAGTGATAACAAAGAGTTTCCACTATTAAGCATTTAGTAAAAAGGAGAGAAAGAAAACACATAATGGAAACAAGCAACCAGGAAAGAAGCCAATCTCTTCACAATAGTCTCTGAATAGATGACCTCCATAACATTTGATTCTTGCACACTAATGAAAATATTCAAACAACAATGCAGTGAAGTGAAGTATCATATCTACTTTCACATTCGGACCAACTTAGTGCTATATTAATTACAAGTCTATAGGTAAGACTAAAACCGTATTTGATTTCGACATCTTGAGAGAAACTCATGAAAAGTAGAATATGAACACATAGCACAAAACTAAATCATTTTTTTCTTCTTTCTTTCGGTGAACATTCGAAACATAGCTACAATGGTTAATATATAAAATCACCAAAAACGATTGTAACAAACATAAAAGAAAGAAAAAGTGTTAAGAAAAATTTCGTGTACATGCGATGATATAGTTAGAAATCATAAGTGAGATCCATCATACCAATCAGTAATCTAAAGAATATATCAAGGGGGGAAAGTTTCTTGGTCGAAGGAAGGAAAATGAAGCTTGGATATAAAATTGGAAAGTGGAAACGAAGGCAGGAAGCAGTAAAAATCTTCGACAATGAAAGCATGGTGATGGCGACGAGGTGATTGTGGCGATGTGACAATAAAAAACTCAAGAGAAACACATTTTCTCTCTGTTTCAGTACTTTAGGTTGTTTTGGGAGGGACTGGACTATAAATAACAATAAAACTAAAGAGTTTTTTAGGTATTTGAGGCACTTAGACTCTTGCCAGATAAGTAAAGGTAATCACATATATGATGCTGTTTTAAACTGGTTACCATCATCTTATTAACACTTAAAAGCTTCTATTCGACGCTAAGCAGAGAATTTGTGATTTTATCTCTCTCTCCTTTTGAAGAAGCTTTATAGAGGTAAATACTTTGGCATCCTTCTACTTGTTCGTCTATATAATTTTGACTTATTTTCCTTTAATTTCAAAACACACAGACCCTAATTACGGAACTTCCCTTCGAGAGAGGGTTCAATTTCATCTCGATTTTGATGATGTAAATGGAATCTATGAATAAGTTTTGAGTTTTTTTTATGACACATGAACATGGAGAGTAACTATTTACTTCTTTTTATATTGACTTTACATTTTGCAAATCCTTTTCTCTTTGAATTTCGATTGTTTATGTGACATGCTCAAACCTTATCCTTGATTACCATGGTTTGAACTTCTCTTAAACAATATATCTAGTTTTCTCAAATTAATGCATCTGATGAGAAATGCGTCTAAAATATTTTGGCAACAGTCCGAACCCTTTGAAATTAGTGAATATGAGATGCTTTTTAAAACCATTTACTGACATTTTGTCCTATCTTAAACATTGTTTCCTTTTAGTTAGCTCGTGTGAGTGAGAAAGAATAATGTAATGAGTTGTTTTGGTTGGTGCGGGAGTGGTGATTTTCGTGGAGCTGATGTTTGACCAATGTCGGCACACAGCCCAATTATCTATCAGTATCAGTCCCTTTGGATTCTAAGTTAATGGAATATAAATTGTTCTAAAAGTTATAATAATAGAGGCTACAATCAGATAGATGATCTAACCTGAACCAACCAGTCACTCAGATACAACTTGTTGCTGTACTAGCCATTCCAGTGAATGAATTGAAAGATATAACTGATAAATATTGGTTCAAAGGTCTTGATAGGTGAGAGTTCCTTTGGAAGAGTGTTACACTGTTCTTCAAGACGGAGATGTAGGTGCCATTAAGAAACTTGACTCTAGTAAGCAACCATATCATGAATTTCTTTCACAAGTAGATATTATAAAGTACACCGTTGCATACTTCTATCCTGTAAAATATCCTCAACAACAATTGTTCGAGTTTAACCTTGACTATATATGTGTGTCCTATAAGCAAATACTCCATCATTAAACCACCCCTTTGGAAATGTTCTTTCTCCTTTTGTTTTATTACTAACATAGAAATTTTTAACAGGTATCAATGGTTTCTAGATTGCTACATTACAACCTTATTGCACTTATGGGTTATCGTGTTGATGGCCCTCTCCGTGTTCTCGCTTATGGATATGCTTCTAAGGGATCTCTTCATGATATGCTTCATGTGAGGATTAATATAAACCATTGCTTGAATACATATTACCCTCAATTCTCTAACATCTGGAAACTAAGATGCAAGAGCAAGAAAGTAATGAAATGTGGAGTCTTTTTGTGCAGGTCTGAAAGGTGTTAAAGGAGCACTTAGAGGTGCTGTTATGACGTGGCAACAGAGAATCAAAATCGATGTTGGTGCAGCCAAAGGACTAGAGTACTTGCATGAAAAAGTGAATCATAAGGTTATCCACCAAGACATTTTGCTGATTTTGATATGTCTGATCAAGCCCCTGGCATGGCTGTGCTCATTTACTCAACTCGTGCACTAGGAAACTTTGGCTATCACGCTCCAGAGTAATTCCCATTTGGATATTTGCTTCTGTCTTCAATCGTGGTTTTCAGTTTGTTTTTTTCAGACCAATCCACGGGCACGACTTCATCCAAAAATGTTTGGTCTGCATGCTCTAGTGTTATGACACTCAAGTTCGTTCACTTAGGTTTCATAGTTATTACCTATGCACTGACGAATCTAGAGTTTAAATGTTTTGGGATATGTGTTTCAGATATGCAATGACATAAACATTAACACAAAGAGTGATGTGTATAGTTTTGGTGTTGTTCTGCTAGAGCTCTTTATGGATCGTAAACCAGTCGATCATACCTTACTACGTGGAAAAAAATTCCAGTAACATGAATAATGTTTCACACGACTTTTTCTTCTTCTAATATGGATTTGCTAACATTGATAGCAGAACTTTATTGGAAGAGCAAAATTTAGTCTAAAAATGAAAAAAACGGTTCAAAACCTCATAGGAGTTTATAATATAAAAGACCCTTTCTATAGTGTGTTACTCCAACAATATGGATTATGTGTATTGTCCCACGCATCCCCTACGCTGAGCGAAAACAAGGTGAAGCAATGCCTTGATGAAAGACTACTCGAAGACTACCCTCCTAAAGTTGTCGCAAAGGTATTAATAAGCCTTGTAAAAATGCTTCCTTCTTATTGTACCATTACATCTAAAAAGATCTAACTGAGGGTATAAATCATAATCCTAATTATCTTCTGTCACATTAGAACCAAAGTAGCAAACCCTAAGTTTTGGTTTTACCTTTTCTAGCAAATGGCAAAGCAAACAAGTGGTAGTTGTTGTCTGCGTTCATATTTATGACAATATGAAACATTTTCATGAGTCGGATTTTATTTAACACTAGGTACTTGCCTTGTACCATATGCGGGGATGAAATAATTCTAAATTTAGTGACAAATTAATGTTGTTTATTGTAAAATTTATACATTTGTAAATTTATTTAAGTTACCATATGTATAGTATTAAGGTATTAACATATTTATGAATATGTATATATAGACTGATCTATATGTTTAATAGGAGCTTACCTTGGAACAGTTGTGTTTTGATAAAAAGATATCTTGTATGGATGATTTGTACTCTTGTAAACACCAACTGTTGGACCAACAACACAATTTTGAAACTTCTTTATCTCCCATTTTTTTAAGAGACGTTCAATATGTGACCAATGTTGTTTCTTAATGGTTGCACCGATTTTTGTTTCCTGTAAATTAATTAAAATATGTTATTAGATATCTATAATGAAAACAATAACAAATCCTGTAAATTAATTAGAAGATGTTATTAGATATCTATAATGAAAACAATAACAAATATAAATAATACATGTTTAAAACTTACGTGAAAGTCACAAATAATGAGTTCCAAAGTTTCTCCATAAGGAGTAACTTTCTTCCACAATCGAATGATCTTTGTAACGATCTTCCATGTTGACTTGTAAGGCTTTAATCCGGAAACTTTATTTTCTTGAACCAAGATTAACCTTATTCTTCTTCTGTTTTGAGTGTTTAATGCTTTGGAATGTAGAGTTGGCTACATCTTTATATAACGGATAGCGTACTTGATATTAGAAAATATTCGGGGCATTTTAAAACTTAAAAAATAAATCGTATAAAATCTTTTGTTAATGATTGATTACAATTTAAAAAAAAATGAGATCGTATTCCGGATTTTGCTCACAATTTAACTAAAAATCGAATACGTATTCCAGATTTTGCTCACAATTTAAACAAAATGAGATCACATTAAATACATAAATATCAAGCTTACCATATAATCTTGTGGTTGATAAATTATAAAAATAATAAAACCATGTATTGTTGCTAATTACCTAAACTATTTAATATTAATAAAATAATGATATTTTACTTACCTAAAAGGTTTAGACCGATATTCTTGATAACAACTCAATCAAAAAACTACCAAATAAATATCTGATACGATTTAGTTATACGAAATGTGATTTAATTGTATATCAAATCATTTAATTACATCTTAAATCATTTCAAATTATTTTAAACCTATAAAATTAATTATTAGTCATTTCGATTACTTAAAACCAAACATATAAAATATGATAAAAAAATGTTTTCTAAGTGAACAGGTGAAGTCTATTTTATACAATAAGTTTATTGTTCTTCACAACTCTTATAAACAATATGGGGCAAAATAAAACACCACTTTAAAATTTTTTGATGCTTTAGACATATTGGACTTACGAAATTGGTTTATAAAAATTTAACAATTTTTTTTATTGTTCACGAAAGTATTTATAAATTTTTATCTTTTTTATTTGGAAAATTTAAATGAAAATCGAAACATTAAATGATTTGATTTCGTTTCGTTTTTAATCCGAAAGAAACCAGAACTAAAGAATGTAAAATAAATTATGTTTAACTCAATTCAAAATGTTTTTGAACAAAAAAAAAACTATTCGATTCAATTTATTTAAACCAAACACATTCATGTGAAGAAAGATGATTTGCAATTGAACATGAGGGCTCTATTTTATAGAGTAATTTTACTGCTCTTCTATAGTTTCACAATCGATGTGATACAAAATAAACACCACTTTAAATCTCTTCTGCAAATCTTTTTATACTTAAAAATATTCAAATTAAATATTCATTTATTGTTTAGATTTATGTATCAGATACCTTAACTATTATGAATTGTAATTAATGTCACGATTAAATATAAAAGTTTTTGAATTTTTTTCATTGGTTAATAACTCCCCTAATTGCTCTAAACTTGACAACTCATCTTAAAAATTCAAAATTTTCTCTCTCTGTCTCCTCAATTAAAATATAGAGATATGGTGTGCGATATAATGATCAGCTAGCCGCAGTGGCTGCACTTTGTGTGCAATATAAGGAAAATTTCAGACCAAATATGAGCATTGTGGTGAAGTCACTTCAACATCTTTTGAACCCTCCTCGCCCTCACCGCATGTAACACCCCCGAACAAGATTAGGTCAAAGTCAACTCAATTGGTCGCAAAACAATCAAACAAGAACATACACGACCAACTAAGTAACTCTTACCCACGTCTTGGTCAGAGATGATACAACTACATATACAGAGCTTTTAATCCGAGGATCTCAGAACACATCCGAGTTTCCTAGATCAATATTTGAATATGTGTATTCTAACAGACTTAAGCTAAGGCTTTGCAACCCTAGTCTGAACCCATTAGTTGGTTCGTACAAGACAAGGACTAGTATCATATGAAACCCACAAATTCTTTATAAAACATACTTTATATATATCATTTAGGTTTAAACCATATGAAACACATATATGCTCGACCGATATTGCAAACATACTACTTATTACAAACATACTTTGTCTTTGCAAAAAGGAAGCAAGTCTACACCAGCAGCTAGTCCTTCTTCAAGACCTGCTTACTATCCCAGTAGAGTTACCTGCAAAACAAAGAGTCTGATGAGCAATTATTTTGCTTAGTGAGTTCGATTACATATCACCCCCATTCCCACATGAAACGATTTTAATCACATATATAACAATTCACACATATCAAGAATTAAATCACAAACATCCACTCGCTCGTGAGTGGTTGATCCCGTTGGATCATCGAGGTTTGCCCCTCGCCATTGGTAATTCCACCCACCGTAATCATAATCCAATCAACATCCTTTCTTGCGCCCATAGACTCCAGACACAAAGTCTAAAAAGCCTATGGCCCAGATCACACACACTTGCCGCATCGTCATGCGGCTTGCCCGCATCAATCGAGGGTAGCTAGCCCTATCACAATGCCCAACATAACCTGCCGGGACTAATTTTGGTACGGCCGCGACAAGTTATGTCCTCTAGGTGGATATCAATGACTCTCCCGACACTCTACCTGAGTGTCGGGCTCACACTACGGGTTCCTCACCAAGCAAACCCGTTCGCAATCAAATCCGAGTTCCCCACCAAGCGAACCCAGACAAACAAGTAATATCATCCAAACCGAGGTTCAAACGATACAACACAGATATCATGCATATAACATCACATCACAACATATATGTTATACCCCCCGAGCCGAGGCTTGAATGATATAACCCAATATCTCTCACATCATGCATCACGAAACCATCAAACATCACCTGAACAACATGCCATCAATCATCATGCATCACACAATCATCATCTTTAACCATTTACTTACGTCCGTCCATTTACTTATCCATTTCATAATTCTACGATTCAACATGCAACCCACATTCTCTTGTTTTGCAGGCGCTAACCGCATAAACACATACAACCCTATAACCGAGACTCACCTTAGGGTTCAGATTACATGGTCAAAATGGGTCCGGGAAAATTTCAACTCTTATGGAAAATTTGACAGAGTTTTGGACCTCTAAACCTGTAGTTTAGGTCAATGGAAAAAGAATACCTCATTTTCCGTTAGTCGGAAATGGGATCTGAACCTATTTCCACGCTTAGGTTACCAAACGACAAGGGAAAACTAATGCTGGATAATTTTTACCTGAGAATTCCTTATCAGGCAGGTTTTTCCACGATTGGAACAACTTTTGCTACAGTCGGACAGGGTTTTGCTACGGTCGGACAAGATTTTTTACGGTCGGATCAAGTTTTCTCTTCGGCAAATTTCATGCTACGGGTAGAGGATGTAAAACACGGTCCTAAGGGGTTTATATAGGGCTAGGTGGTCGAGAGAAAATGTTTCTCCCCAAGGAAATGCTTGTTGTCCCGCAAGCACGAGGTGTCGGCGGATAGAAAACTGCAAGACACACTGCTCGATTCGTCTGCTGACAAGTGTCCAGCTGCTTCTGCTAAAGCATGCTCATAGATAGACTGTCTGTCACACATCTAGACGTAGCTGTTTCGACACTGAGCGTATCCGGACGTGCAGGACGATCGTTACACGGATCAGACTGTGCCGTACACTATCCAGATGGTCGGAAACTCCATTTCTTCGAGTAAAACTCAACTTTCTCCGAGCAAATTTCTCACCATTTATTTCCAAGGTCATTCCATCTCTGCTGACTCAAGGATAACTTCCCAACACATTTTCCCGATCATTTAGGATATTTTATGCCGAACCGTCGACATTTCCAATCCACTAAATTCCCCAAAGAATCTTTCTAAACCACCATTTCCTCCATAATCCAAACTTCAATTTTTCGGGCATTTCTTCTCCCCTTAAAGTATCTCAAAAGTACTAGGCTTCTCATTCATCATCTTCCTATAACTTTTCCGGCAATACTTAGGAATATTTTAACTAGCATTTTATTTTTAAACAAGGTTATTACATCCTCCCCCTTTAATAGAATTCGTCTACAATTCTTAGGGGTTTGAAGTTTCAACTCCCTGATCATCCTCAGCTTTTACAAACAGTTCAAGATGTAAAACTTTAATTTTTTCTTCATCTTCCCAAGTCACTACTACACGATGTTACTTTCCCCATAATACTTGAACTTGAGCAATCTCTCTGTTCTTCAACTATTTAATTCGGCGTTCTCCAATCTATAGTGGCCCTTCGAGGTAGGTTAGATTTGGACGTAGGTTCTCTATCCATTGTGGTTCAACTTCTATGGGGTCTCGGATATGCTTTCGAAGCATAGAAACATGAAAAATAGGGTGAAGCGCCATGTCCGCCGGCAACTCTAATCGATAGGCAACCTCTTCCACTCGTTGCATCACTCGATATGGTCCAATGTATTGAGTGGCCAGCTTCCCAAATTTTCTAAATCTATATTTTCCTTTCTGCGCGACTACTTTCAAGTAGACCCAATCTCCAACTTGAAAAACAACTTCACGCCTATTCTGATCTGCGTACTTTTTCTGCCTATCCTAGGCTTTCTTCATATTCTCTCGGGCAATCTTTATTTTTTCAGTAGTCTCATTCACAACTTGGGGTCCTAATATCCTTCTTTCTCTGACTTCAACCCAAGATAATGGCATTCGACAAGGTCGCCCGTATAGTGTTTCATATAGGAACATCCTGATACTTGCATGGTAGTTGTTATTGTAAGAAAAATTGACCAGGGGCAAGTATTGTTCCCAAGTTCCTGACAAATCTAGGACACACATCCTCAATAAATCTTCTAGTGTCCTGATCGTTCGTTCAGTCTGCCCATCGGCCTCTGGGTGAAACGCAGTACTCATGTGAAGATTCACTCCCAATGCATGTTGAAAGGCTCTCCAAAATTGTGCCGTAAATCTTGGGTCACGATCGGATACTATGTTGGTAGGAACCCCGTGCAATCGTACAATCTCCTTTAGATATAACTCTGCCAATACTTCAACTTTATCTACGACCTTAATAGGTAAAAAGTGAGCAGCCTTAGTTAATCGATCAACCCCTACCCATATGGCATCATTTCCTCGCCCTCGAGCTCGAGGTAATCCCGTAACAAAATCCATGGCCACCGCTTCCCACTTCCATTCTGGTATTGGTAAACTTTGTAATAATCCTCCAGGAACTTGATGATCAGCTTTAATCCATTGGCAGGTTTGACACTGAGCTACCCACTTAGCCACTGATCGTTTGATTCCTGGCCAGTGGTAATATCGTCGTATGTCTCGATACATCTTAGTGCTTCCAGGGTGGATGCTAAGTATGGAATGGTGTGTTGTCCCGAGAATTTCTTCTCGTAACTCCTTCCCTGCCGGCATTGTTATTCGTCCATTCAATAGAAGAGTTCCATCTTCTGCCAAGTGATAACCGCTATCATTCCTCCCTCCTGATTCTCGAAGTTCTTCTACAATCTTTTTAAGTCTTGCATCTTTCTTTTGCTCATCTTGTATCCTTTGTAGAAGATTCGCTTGATTTACCGCTCATAAGCCCAAGGGCTCGCTGCTCTCCCCCTCAATAGCAGAAAGACTAACCATTCTAAATTCTGTATCCAATGCTTTCAAGTCCTTTTCAGCAGTCGAATAACTTCTCCTTCGGCTTAATGCATCAGCCACCACATTTGCTTTCCCCGGGTGATATTGAATTTGCAACTCATAGTCTGCAATGAATTCCATCCATCTTCTTTTTCTAAAATTCAAATCCGGTTGAGTGAATAGATACTTGAGACTCTTATGATCGGTAAAAATTTGGACCGCCTCGCCATAAAGATAAGATCTCCATATTTTTAAAGCAAATACCACTGCCGCCATCTCCAAATCGTGGGTGGCATAATTCTCCTCATGTTTCCATAATTGTCGTGAAGCATACACTATAACCTTATCATCTTGCATGAGTACACAACCCAATCCTACTCGAGTTGCATCGGGATACACTGTACATGGCTTCCTTAGCGTTGGCAGCACGAGTGTAGGTTTGATTTTGTCGAAGTTTAAAATTTCTAAACCTAAATCCTACTTTAAATCCCGCAAGAGAACGGGGTCAATCGTAGTACTTTAGGATCTTCCAAGGATTTAGAGACTAGACTAGTAGAACCTAAGCAAAGAGAATATACTAAGAGTCCTAGTCTAGGTGGGCGATTTAGATGAGAATTATCACGGGTCTCCACTAAATCTAATGGTAATCAAGGCCAAACATAATATTTTTTTTTTGGTCACTCAAGGCCAAACATAATGAAAACGCATAAAACAAAGCAATAAGTAAGTTAGCAAGAAAGTAAAGCAATAAAGGAGTGAACTTGGATCTAATCAATAAAAAGTTAGGATCTTGAGATAATGGTTATGGGTTTGGGGTCAATCTAGAGATGTGATGAACTTTGGTAAGGCTTTATTAGAGGATTAAAGTTATACCTAGACCAAGGATCCCTCTATTATCGATCAACACACTCTCGTGGCAAAGATCTATTCCCCTATACACATTACAAGGCTTAACTCTCGTTTGTTTCCTATCTAAACATGTATGTAATAGTGTTCCTCAAGTCCTTTTAGCCATTTAACACCTTGGTGTCCCATCGGGCAAACTATTCTCATAGCTCAAGATGAAAAACATAGTTCTAGTTCTCTCAAGCATTTCATCGAACACTTTTTAGACGTCAATGAGCAAGCAAATAACTTTAAAGAACTAAACTAGATCTAGTAGAAATATATGCCAAAATCTAGCCTATTCATCCATCACAACCCTAGATCTATCCCTAGTCTACCGTATCTCAAGATCCAAGATGGATCTACTCATTAAGAGTCATGGAAATCCAAAGACAAGAGTTGGGTCTTTGAGCTCCCATGGTTTTAGACAAATAGATCTATAGAAAAAGATGACGAAGAAAAGATCCGAATCACTCAAAAGTATCAAGAAGTTATTACAATGTTTTAGATCTCAAAATGAAAGAAAAGATAAGAAAATTTCAACAAAGATAAGTGTTCTTATGTTCTTGGTTCATTAGGAGGTTATATATATTAAAGGAAGGAGTGTGGGAGCCCTAGAAAAGGGTTTCTTCTCGTCAATGTAGCCTGTTGTCGACCCAAGGTATGCTACCATCGACCCTTGGGTCGATAGTAGCTCACCTTGGACAGCAAGACTGCCAAGGGAGGCTACTGTCAACCCAAGGTTGCCCATTGTCGACCTCTGGGTCGACGGCAGGGGCTCCTTGGCAGCTCCTTGTGTCTTCTTTCTCCTCTTGGATGATTTACTTAATCCCATTTTCTTCCGTAGTGTTTAGCTCCTTTTGACCTTGGTTTTAAGCTCCATTTCTACCTTAGATTCATCTCTAGAGCCTCCATGAATCCATCTTGAAGTTTCACCTACAAATGCAAAAAAATGGTATGTAAATGCAATATGCTCCTAAACTAGACTCTAGACTTATATGCAATATTTACAACCTAAATGTGGATGAAACTAAGCTAAAATGCAACAAAATATGCATGAAAATATGTACAGATCAACACCCACGGACTTGTCCTTTGCTTGTCCTCAAGCAAACAACAAAGACCAAACCCCAAAATGAGGTTTGCAAGTGGGAACTCATAACCAAGATAAGAAAAGTAATGCCTTATGCCCAATGTCCTCAAAACAAGTAAAATGGTGCAAAGATCATCTAAGAGTCAATGTACTTCCCCATGATCATCACATAACCAATTCTTAGAACTTAAGCTAAACATCCATAAACTATCCCATCGCCAATTCCTTTTTACATCCTATTAAGCTTAGGCGTCAGTTCTTTACCTATGGGCAATGCATCTTATCCATTCAGTTTGTAGTTCAAAGAAGGGGTCTAATGTAAAGATGTGTGAAAAGAAGAGGGTTCTCTCGATTTAAAGTGGTTTCTCTCAAAAAAAGTAGTGCAAGACAATAGGCAAAAGCAAGGTGGTAGCCGAACAATTTACGCATATAAAGCATTTACTTCCTATAATTGTTCCCACCCCATTGCTTCCTAAGGATCTAGACACTTACTTGATATACTACCCATCCTAGATCTAGAAACCATAAACTTTTATTGAACCAAACTCACTCATTCTTTTTTCTTTTTGTAGACAACTAGAGATTCTTAAACTTTTCAACTTCTAAGCTATTATCCTTCTTGTCGTTCAACTTCAATTCACTCGGGATTTTGCCCGTGTGTGCACTTTCC
>OVAN01012995.1:0-13227 GCA_900406275.1 Anastatica hierochuntica
ATTATCTTACAAATTGATGTATATGTTGATATTTAAGTGTTTTTTTTATATTCTCATCTGATGTAGGTATTATAGTTCATAAAGTCTTGCAGAAGAGAGTAACAGAAAGACTCCACATCAAGATTTAGAGGTTACAAGAGAAAGAAAAAATTGCATCATGAAGTATTTTCCGAACCAAGATGAAAGGAGAGAGGTTAATGCTGAATATTCCAATTTCTCTTTGTGTTTGGAAGATTTTGGTAGTGTTAATGAGATGCATGATCAATTTATCTTACAGCCTCTAAGATGGTGGGCAGTTTACGGATCTTCGGCACCAAAGCTCCAAACTTTGGCATTTAAGTTGCTTGGAAAACCTTCTTCATCTTCATGTTGCGAAAGGAATTGGAGCACTTACAAATTTATACATTTTGCAACAAGAAACAGGGTTAGCCCACAAAGAGCAGAAGATCTAGTATTTGTGCATACTAACTTACGTCTTTTGTCAAGAAAAAGTACTGCGTACAAAGAAGGTCCTAATAAAATGTGGGATGTTGGAGGTGATCAGTTTGATTTTTTGGATGATATTAATCTTGTAAGACTTGGGCTTGAAGATCTTTCACTTGATGAACTAGAGTTAGAAGCGGTTGTCTTTGATGGAGTTGCTGAGAATATTGATGATGATTGATGGTTTTAATTTTTGAATATTATTGCTATGACTTTTTACTATGCATCGGATTATTTTTTAGCACTTTTTTAAATATGATGTGATATTTGGCGTTATATATCTTATATATATATATACACACGCTTCTAATACCTACCCGCTCCTTAATTTTTTTTTTATATAAATTTCGCTTCCACGCTTCCAGACACTTCGCTTCCCCGTACACACTTCTGATTCCATGCTGAGGACCCTTATGGCTACTTTCCAGTGGTCCATGTCTGGATTACTTAAGTATATTCCCAAAACTCCAATTACGTACGCAATATCCAGACTCGTGCACAATTGAGCATACATTAGACTTCCTACTGTCGATGCTTATGGGATCTTATGCATCTCCTGAATTGCCAATTTCCTTCAGGGCACTGACTGAGACAAAATTTGTCTCCCTTAGCTATGGGGTATCACCTGGTTTACAATCCTGCATGCCAAATCTCTTAAGTACTTTATTGATATAGCTCTTTTGTGATAATCCAAGAATTCCTCGAAAACGGTCTGGATGAATCTCGATTCATAAGACAAAAGATGTTAAACCAAGATCTTTTATCTCAAAATTTATCTTAAGTAATCTCTTAGTTTCAACCAGCATAATCATATCATCAGTGGTCATAGTATGTCATCGACATATAAAACCAGGAAAATACATTTGCTCCCAATAATCTTTTGATACACATAATCCTCAAACAAATTCACCTCAAAGCCAAAGGAGATGATAACCTTATGAAATTTGTGGTACCATTAACGAGAAGTATATTTGAACCCATAGATGGATTTCTTTAATTTGCAAACCATATTTTTTGCATCACTTAAGATAAAGTTTTCTGGCTGCTCCATATACATTGTTTCATCAATGTCTCCATTGAGAAACGTCGTTTTGACATCCATCTGATGAAGCTCTAAATTATATTGTGCAACAAGGGCCATGACTGTCCTAAAAGAATCCTTTGATAAAACTGGAGAGAAGGTTTCTTTGTAGTCAATCCTCTTTTTCTGAGTATATCCTTTAGTTACTGGAAGAGCCTTATATCATTCTACATTACCATTCGAATCCCTCTTGGTGTTAAATATCCATTTGCAACCAATATGTTTCTATCCTTCTGGTAGTTGAACAATGTCCCAAACCTGATTGTCTAGCATCAACTGATACTCTTCATTTGCTGTTTCAGTCCACTTATCTGAGATGGAACTACTCATAGCCTGACAGAAGTCGATAGGATCATCTTCCATAAGAGTTTTTTTTTTATTTTCCTCATGTTCCATCAAAAGTACTATATAATCATCCGAAATAGCATTTTTCTTACTCTAGTGGACCGCCTTAAAGAAACTTGATCTTGTTGCAATAACTCTTGAAGTTTTTGAGGTCGACCTTCATGATTGATATCATCGACATCCTGAGTTGGAGGAATAACTTCAGCATCAACCTGATGAATAATTTCAGTATCAACCTGAAGATCCAGATTTACTTTATCCAAAGCAACTATATGAATCGGTATAGAAACTGGAACCGATTCTTCCTCCAAGATGATATCCCTCACTTCATTTCTCCCCCCAAAACTCAACACCCTCAAAGAATGTAGTTGTTCATGTCTCAAAAATATTCTTTACAGTGGGATCCTAGAACTTATAGCCTCGAAATTGCTCAAAATAACTAATAAAGTAGCTGCTTATAGTTCTTGAATAAAGTTTATTTTCATACGGCTGATAAGGCCTATCCTCAGCTGGACACCCCCATATCCAAAGGTTCTTTAAACTAGGTCCTCTTCAATTCCAAACCTCATAAGGGGTTTTAGCAGTTGCTTTAGTTGGTACCCTATTAAGAATATAAGTTGTAGTCATTAGTGCCTTTCCCCAGAGTGATTCTGGTAAGGTAGAATGACTTATCATACTCCTCACCATGTCCTTAAGAGTGTGATTCCTTCTCTCAAAAACACCATTCATGTTGGGAGACCTAGGCATAGTGAAATGACGCCCAATTATGCATTCCTCTAGGTATCTGCAAATTGTACTGGATGTTGTTCACCTGACCCATCATATCTACCGTAGTATTCACCACCACCATCATATCTAACAAACTTTATCCTTCGATCAAGTTGGTTATCAACCTCATCCTTAAACTTGTTGAACACGTCCTAACACTCCAATTTTTCATGAATAAGAAATAAGTATGTATATCTAGCGTAATCGTCAATGAATTATATGATGTATTGTTGACGATTCCAAGATGAAGTAGGGAATGACCCAAAAATATTTGTATGCAACAACTCAAGGAATTTTGTAGCTCTATATCACCTAATTTCTTATGTTTGGTTTGTTTTCCTTTAATGCAATCTACACAGACATCACAATCGGTGAAGTCAACAGAACTCAAGATACCATCTAACCCAAGTCGCTCAACACTATATCTAGAGATGTGACATAAGCGTTTATGCCACAGAGTTACTAAATTTTCATTTTCAAACTTTTTTTAGTGCCTCTTGATTCAACACTTAAACTTTCCTCATTAGATTTTAAAGTGTCAAACATATAAAGATAGTGATCATCCAAAAGTTTACAGATTCCAATAAGAACTGAAATTTAAAGGCAAAGTAGCTTTTCAATTCTCAGTTAGACAAGAATAACCGGATATGTCTAAATAAGGACTGAAAACCAAATTTCGTCTTAAAGACGGTACAACCAAAGTGTCATTCAAATCCAGAATATAACCAAAACTTAAAAACAATCTAAAATGCTCAACTGCCTCCCCATGCAGCGGAGCCCCGTTAGCCACATGAATGATTCTTTCAACATCGATTGGATTTTAGTAGCTCAGGAAACCCTGAAGTTAAACACTCGTGTTAGTAATAGCAGCAAGATCTAACCACCAAGTGTTTCTAGGCACTTCAACAAAGTTCATTTTTGAATAAATCAGAGCAAGGAACATACTTTCTTAGCACGCCAAGTGTGATACTTTTGGCAGTCCTTCTTCATGTGTCCATCCTTCCTACAAAAGAAACATGTATCTTGATCCTTAGCATGTTTCTTTTGGGTAGGACCTTTAGCATCATCATCATTAACAGACTCAAATTTCCTTCTTTTGCCTTGACCCTTAGAGGTGAAAGTCATATGAGTACTTTCAATCCTTTATTGCTTCATTTTATCTTCCTCTTGTACATAATACGCATTGAGCTCGTTAAGAGACCACTGCTCGTTCTGTGTGCTATAATTAGATTTCAATTGATTGAACTGAGGAGGAAAAGAGTTCAAGAAAAAGAAGATGAGCACTTCAACCGAAAGTTCAGTCTTAAGTGTCTTGAGCTTGAAAGAATGTTGGACAATTCCAAAATGTACTCCCTTATGTTTCCTTCGCCATGATACTTCATCGTACTAAAGTGATGCAAAAGCATGCTTATTTTTGCCTTATCGCTTCTTGCGAAGCGCAAATCCATCTCGGCAAGGAACTGTTTGAGATCATTGATCTCTTCACCACATCTGAAGGTTTCTAAAATGATGTCCTTAATGATCATTAGACCAATATGATTGAACCTCTCCCACTTCTCATAAATTGCCTTATACTCAGCAATGTTGGTATCTGTAGGAGAAGCAGGTTGTTCCATCGTTAACACAAGATCAAGATCCATACACCCAATGACAACCTTAACTTTACTTTTCCACTCAGTAAAGTTAGAACCCGTAAGTTTTGGAATTGATCTTAAGTGGGCAGATAGAGTAGAAACATTTGTTGAAAAGAGATGTTGAGGTCAAAAACAGTAACATCGAAATCGACGCCCGAAACTTCCGGAGGCCTCCAAGTACAAACTTCGAAGCGATACGAAACGTCCGGGAACATCGGACAACCGCATCATTTCGGGAAAACATCTGAACGCCGATTGACGCCAAACCTACGAACGAGTCTTGGAACCGATTGACGACTGAACTAGAGGCCGATCTAGACGTCGATTGAAACCAAGACCGGAGATCCGTCTTGGCGCCAATTGGCGCCAAGACCAGGGCTCGGTCTGGGCGCCAGTTGGCGCTAGGACTCAGACAATGTTCAGCCGTTATCCGTTGACTGAACCACGTCCTTTCCGATCATCATTTCCTTCGAATTGTCACTTGATGTCTCTCATTTCATCTTGATTGGAGTTTCCGTCAAATCATCGTGACGATAATCGTAAGGATTCGTATTTTTCATGGACTTCGTATCGATCGTGTAAAATGACGACGGTTAACTTAAACACCGAAAGAATCTAAACTATACGATTGGTCATATCGTTCCACGAAACCATTACTGCATGGTTTTACGAGAAACGGTTTCTCCGAAAGGAATCGTAACAATCTCTTAGCCGCGAAACGGCCCGAAAGGGCCCAAACCGCGATAACAGTCCACTTACGATTCCAGGCGAGGACCATCCCGTTTACGATGACGGTTTGCCAAGATTTCGCAAAAATGTTAAGTTTCGAGAAGATAAGGAAGGATATCGAAGAGGATATATGCGAATCGGGGAAAAGGAATATCTCCAAGAGAAGATATGCACGAATCGAGGACGAAAAAAGAAACGAGCCAAGCCCACGAAGACCTATATAAAGGGTGCGAAAGATGAGGGATAGACAAAACAATTTTCGTCACCGCAAAACACTTACAAAAAACTAGGGTTCTTATTTTGCTTTCGTTAGCGAGCTACGTCTCAACTAGGTTACGAGTCTACGCTGTAGTTCTAGGTAATCGTCACCAGCAGTTCTTGTAGCCACGACTTAACACCGGTTGTGCACGCTCAGACCAAGAATTCAAATAAGATCCCATATACTTTCTTCGTTATCTGTGTGTTTCGATTGTTGTTATTCGTATCCGCCCATGTTTTGATCCACGATTCTCTTTTCGTGTTCAAACTGTTTCTCATTACGGATCTTGTTACTTTACTGTTGTTTTACATATCTCACTTTGCAATATGTTTCATATTGTCTTTACTTCGCTATTCATCTCAATTTCGCCATACGAATCTCGTTAACCTGAATCTCGTAATTTGTTCGCATATCCGTTTTACTCACGCTTTTTGTTTGATCTTATCTCGCAGCTTAGTTTCGTATCCTTTATCCATTAACTTTCGCATTCACTGCTTGATCTGTCGATTTTTGGCTACATAGAGTCCGTGAACCACATAACATTGACTGTGAGAATTTCGGTTCCCACAAGAGAGAATAAAACCTAATTAATGACTCAGTAACTGAAGTAAATAAATAATAAATATTAAACAATTGTATATGCCCCATCCAAGATACCAAGTGTAACATTAATATCAAGTCTTTGGACAGTGATATTAACTATTAGCGGTACTCTTATTGTAGTGATCAAACACTAACAATAATTCATGATAAACAATAAACCTTCCTTTGGGCCGATTTATCATTCACATGTTTAAATCCATATAACTGTCATGTGTTCATCATCACATATGTATGTGTATTTCAGCCAAATATTAAACCTTCCTTTGGGCCGATCTAATATTCGCATGAAAATACACATACGTATCTATGTAAATTTGGCCAAACATAAATCTTCCTTTGGGCCAAATCATATACATACATCATTTTATACTTTTCTTGTAAAAATATCTTCAAGAGAGATCTTCTTTTGGACCGACATCTTGATTTAATTAATCTACTTCTAATATTAAACTTTGAACAATCAAATTTATTTATTGATTTAAAAACTGAAATGAGTTCTTGTACAGACATATAACAATATGTTTGGGGTTTTATATGCAAGAAAATTATGGTGGCAGATAGATAGGGGAAGGAACTTTAAGACAGATAAATCTTGATTCGAATGGGCTTCTCGACCCAATAGAATTTTTTTAAGGTTAAACTTAACTTGGAATGTAACAAAAGAAAGCCCAACAACATATAATGAAACATTTCGTTTCATTTATACGTCTTCTTCATAAAGGTTACTTCCTAATACCCCTAAAAAAGTTGCAGACGAACACATCCGCCAAGGTAGAACCATATCTGAAAATTTTCACTCATTTTCCGAATATTGTTCCTTAGTTTCAGAAAAATTCAAACTGAATGAGTGATATCTTTAGATCAAATTTACAGAAGCTTTAGAGCTAAATATTATACATGTTTTTTCTTATATTAAATTAACCTAAAACTGGATCTAAAGATGCATAATCATATATCTTAACAACACATATCTCAGAACACTTAATTTAAGTGGAAACTTTAAGAAAAAATATCAGATTGAACAATCTGGAAATTTTCTCGAAATAAATCCAAATTTATTTTATAAAGAACAAATAAATCCGAATTTCTTTTTAAACAAAAAATTAAATTCAATCATAAACTGAATATGGTTGCCAGTGCTCAAATTCTATTTCATGAATTAGCATTAGTAGACACTAGACCTCCTAATTAGGTTACCAAACATGGAGTGATGTTTTAATTAATGTGTGGCTGCAAAAAAATTGAATATGGTTGCACTGATGCCACTTGTTATATTTATTAAGTCATAAATCTTATAAATCATATTAGTCTCTGATTAATTAGAATGAAAGCGGAAGCGTACTTGATGAATCCATGCTTAGGAATCTGAATGTACTAGGGAATGGATCTTCCGAAGCAAACCTTGAATGACTTTAGTTCTTTGGGATGTCGATGTAGAATGTTTCTGTATTTTCTGTTACAGTTGCTTTGAGGACTATAACCTTCTATTTATAGGAAATCAATTTCTAGTTCGACCCGCATCAAACTAGAAATTATCAAAGGTATCCACACATTAATTTTCCATAACATTTATCCCATAACCTTTTCTTTATTCACAAAATGACCACTACAAAATAAGTTAATTAAATAATGCCCTAATACATTTAACCTTAACATAATTGACCTCACCTAATGATTCTTACAATATAAACTTTTCTACGCTTCTATGTATGATCCAAATTTATCTTTGATAAGCCCTCAAAATTTAACCCAAGATGATGTACACATCGTTTCTATTATGGTGGTCCATCTTTGATCCAACCTGCCTTTGAGTTTCATTACTTTGTTGGTAAGGAAATTTCCTCTTGAGCTTGGTTGAAGACGTGAGAAAACCATAACTCGACTTTCATGTTGGATCTTGCTTTGATCAACCTCGTTTTCATAAAATGTGGATTTTCACGTGCCATAAGGCTATAGTATGTGCATTGTTTAAAAAATGGTTCATAACTTATCTTGATAGTGACTATATCACCATTACAGGATTTCAACTTCCGTGAGAACTTTAATGGTCTCCTCTCCTTAACCAACAGAACATGAATTTCATCGCCTTTTGGATAAAAATCCGAAGTATCCCTTTTCAATTTGTCAAACCTGAGGTCATCGCTCATAGAGGGAGAGCCATTGGTCAAATTATGAAGGTTGACTTCAATCCGGTGCTAGCTGTTCGTGTTGAATATGCTCATGTTCATATTAGTTGGGATGTCAAGGAGCCATTGATCTTTCAAAGGTAATTTCAGTTTACGCCGGGTGTGAATACCCTTATGTATCTTTGATATGAGAGGCTGCGTGGGTTCTGTGAGATATGTGAACTGATCACACATGATACAGGGGGTTGTTTGGTACCGAATGGAGATGGTGGAGAGGGACCTGATTCAGATGAAGATGATGGAGATCACTTCCCTGGTTATGGCAATGAGGGGGTCCAAATTAGAGAAATTGGACCTGAAGAAGAGAATTTGCTCCTATGGAAGCACAACAGCCAGAGAGAGTGATGCATGATAATGAGCAAGTAGGAGAGGCAGGAGAGAATGGTGTTGAGGCTCTTCTTGTGGAAGCGGAGGTCATTGACATAAACCAGAATAGTGGAGGTTGGCTCCCAGCTTTAGACACTATTCCAATCCCTCCTGCAATTGATGTTGAAGATGATGGTCTAATGGACGTGGATCATCTCAAGCCTAAAGATGAAGTTAGCAGCGATGAAATTGAGGAAGATATGCAATTGTATGTGAACTATGCTGAGACAGAGGGCGATGATGAGAGAGCTAATCGCAAGCGTAAATTTTGTGAAAGCATCCTAAGCAGGCGACAGAGAATTGTGAAGACACTAGATGAGGGTCAAAGCAGTGGAGCAAACAAGTATGAGGAAGAGGAAAGTGGCGTGGTGGGCCCTAAACCACCACAATCCTCATGAATACAATGGTTTAGAACTATCAAGGTATGGATATAAACCTGACAGTTCGATGCCTTAAGAAGATTCGTAGACGATATCTCCCGGACATAATCTGCCTACTTGAAACAAAACAACGTGATGATTACCTCAGAAACTTATGCTGCGAAATTGGATATGATTCGTGCTTCACCGTTCCTCCGGAGGGATTGAGTGGAGGAGTAGCGTTGTTTTGGAAAAAATGTGTTTCTGTTTCTGTTAATTTTCATTCTCTAAACCTTGTAGACTGTCAAGTTGAATTCAATGGACGTTCTTTTGCTTTGTCTTACGTGTACAGACATCCTGAACCGAGTCTCAGAAACTATCTATGGGAAAGACTAGAAAGAATCTCTTCAACACGATATGATCCTTGGCTTTTAGTCGGTTACTTCAATGAGATAAGGGATAATGGGGAAAAAAGGGAGGACCACGCAGAACGCAACTTTCAGGATTTTAGAAGAATGCTCTCTAATTGTAATTTGCAGGAACTCAAGACTGTTGGTGATATATTCTCCTGGTCGGGTAAAAGACATAAGCATGATGTTATGTGCTGCTTAGACAGAGCCATGGAAAACTCCAAGTGGTTAGCTCTTCACTCATCGGCACAAGTTACGTATTTTCCATTTGAGGGATCAGACCATCAGCCCCTCATTGTTAGTCTCTCATTGTTAGTCACTCACAATAAATTGAGTCTAGACGAGGCCGATTTCAATACAGCAATAATCTCTTTACAAAAGATGATTTCAGAGAAGTGGTATCAAAGCGATGGCAAGAACTCAAACATAATGATATTTTATTAGGTGAAATGATAAGTGACATACGCAAGACAATCTCATCATTGCAACGATACAATCAGACCAATGCAGCAGGAAGAACTGATAGCTCAGGTTTTCGCCCGAGATAACATTACAAGCGAACAGATGTACGTTGTAGTGGTTCGGGATCGAATCCACAGAGACCAAAGGTAGCACGAATAAATATCAGATCACACAGCGGGCTAAGGCTAAAAAGATGTTTTGTAAGATGATGCAAATATCGAAAATAAGAAAACAAAGAAGGCAAACACGCAACGATGGGGTTCTAAATCAATCAAAGAAGTGTTAGGCATCGGGTATTCTCAGGGAAACGATTCATTGTTGATTCAAATTATAGACTAGAGAACAAGTTAAGAATCGTCTTGAACTCAAATTCTAATTTGGAATTGATCTACGTCCGTAGTATCAGCGTCCTATGTATTAGAAATCTCGAGACTAACTTCTGTTGACCCTCGATTTCTAATCATGCATTACTAGCAGGTTTGATATGTTCACAATTTACTTAAACATCAACTTCCATTGGCTTAAGAAGAATTGGTCATCTAAGATTATTTCAAGCATTTAAACAAACATTTTCCAGGTGTTAAATTACCTGAGAACAGAAACTAAGTGATCAGTTTAGTTTCATGCATTACGATCAATCATAGATGAAAATCCATTAGATTAAATCCCTAATCATGCGATTCTATATCAATAACTCATGAATCCCTATGTATGAACCCTAAACCCAACGAACAGACTACTCACTCATGGAGATTACAAAAAACAGATCAAATTCATGAGAGACATGATTGTATTAAGCATAAAAAAGAGTAAAAAGGGTTCGGAAACTTCTCGAATCGAAGAACAAAGAGGTTTCTTCTCCCTAGGTTACAAAATCAATCTCTGCTCTCTAAAACTTTCTAAAAGTGCATAATCAAACAGGAAACACGAGTCTAGGTCTGTTGATAGCAATCCGATTCGAAAAGTTCGGTCTGTTTCTTCGTAAAATCGGTCCGCAATTCATAACAGGGATCGATCGATCCATAGACATGGATCGGTCGATCCTTGTCCAAATTTCTAAGTATTTTCCATCTTTTCACGAACACTTCCTTCGATGCTTGAACTCAATCCAAAATGCATTCTTTTCGCACATTCAACCTCAATTCCTGTAAAATATCAAAGAACACAAATTCGCGCCAAAACGATCTGAATACATACTAAAAACCATAAATCTCGTGTAAAAACCGTAGTAAATACCACTAAAATACTGATACATCAAATCCCCTAGACTTGAATCTTTGCTTGTCCTCAAGTAAAGGAAACGAAGACTAAGCCTGCGGGAAAAGAAACTCAAAAACTAAATGGACTGCATGCTTTCAGAAAACCTTACTCTGCGCTACTTTCGCTAACCATAAAGACTCATAACAGTTAGAACATCTCAAGCCTATCCATACTCTAAAATCTGGAACTGCAAACTCGACTTCCATGTTAATAACTCTCTACATTCAATTAAGAAGGGCGTTAAACTTTTCACCAAAGAACTCATAATCTGGGTATCAAGCTAGGTTTCCAAGGCTTTTTAGTGGTGAGGCTTGAGTATTTCGGGTTTCAAAAGCTGCGTCAAGATGCAAGACATTATGCAAAATCATAGATGAGAAAGAGTATATCGATATCCATGTCCCCTAACTACCCAAGTACAAACCACCAAACAAAAAGTAAACAAGATATGTGCATTCTTCAAGGTGAATCTAATCAACATAATAATATGCAAATGCTAATTTCTAAATCAGATATACAAAAATTTAAATTAATTTTCGTTTTTTTGTTTTTTCAGAACAAAAAGCTTGTTCAAATTAGCATATCAATGACGTTTTTTAACTCTAAAACATCCATACAGCATGAAGAAATGCAACATATCCATCTAAACCACCTAAACACCCAACAACGAGAAATTTGACACTCAGGACCGTGTGTAAACCACCTAAAATATACAATCCTACCTAAGCAATTAGAAGGATCATGTCTACCCTATTCTCTCCATTGTTTTACACATGTGTGCACATAAGATGAAAAAAAAATGCATGGAGAATCAAGGAGATAAGGTAAAGGTGTGGTGCACGACTAAAGATGAGTATGGTCACGCAGGATTACCGAAAAAGATGATAGAAAAATAGGGATGTAATCCTGAATGATGGGGTTTGATTCCTGATTTTAAGTTAATGGATCAAAGCATTTAAAGTTCATTAGTAAGCCAAATAAAATAGAGTTAAAAATATTTCAGAAAAAAGTCTGAGTTCCAGAGATTTCTGGTGGGGAGTTTGGTCATGAGTTACTCTTGTTTGTCTGCGCTAAAAGTCCAAATGAAATGGTTAATGAGAATAATAAATGAAGTGCAATGCGCAGAAATAATAGTCTAAAATCATCATGAAACATAAACAATCCATAAATTGACTCAATAAAAACATCAAAATGATTCAAACAACACCAAATGAAAAAGAAAAACATAAGTAACCTCCCTCAGACTTATGTCATACCGTCTCGGTGGAAAACAAATCCAAGGAAGGGGTATGTAGAAAATAAAAATAAAAAACGAAATCAAGATCAAAAGAAAAGGGAATAAAAAAACTTACCTGAAATCGTGTGATAAAGCCGTGTAAATAAGACAGGGATCGATCGATCCATGGACAGGGATCGACCAATCTCTGTCCGTTTGTCTGCTAATCTTTTTCCTGCAATACAAAGGCTAAAAACATGAAAAACGTAAAAAGCACCAAAATCCAAAGCACAAAAGCCAAAAACACTACAAACTAACTAAAAAGAAAAATAAAACTACCTAGTGGGTCACCTCCTACTCAGCGCTTGTTTAGAGTCACGAGCCTGACTGTAGTGGCGATGGATTAGTCTGGAAGGGCCTTGGAACTCGCCCTATAGCAAGCTTCACTAGCGAAAATCTTCAGCTCAAGGATGCTGTTCATTGCCTTCTTCATAGCAGTTGCTCCTTTCTCTTTAAACTCTGGTGTAAGGATGGCCCTAACCTTGGAGAAAGATTTGAATATGCCTTTACGCTTCACTTTGTAATCAATAGCACCTCCATCGCATCATAGAGGGATCAAAGTCAACTCTGAACTCTCTTCAGTATTGTGCTCTTTCTGCTTCACTTTCTTTTTGGTCTTGAGTTTTCTTACTGTAGAACAAACGTCTCTATTCAGGATTTCTTTGACGTCATTCTTTTCAATAGTCACCATTATGTCTTTACTCAATAGACCATTCTCTTTGTCAACTCGTGATAAGCAAATTTGGAAAGATTCCTTAGTATAAGGTTCCTCCACAGCCTCCTCAATCACTTCAGTCAATATGTCAACCCAAAATATTTGCCCATATATGGGCTTCTTGGTTGACTTCTCGAGATTGAAACGCACATCTAGTTTACCCAATTGCAGATCAATCTGACCATTATGAACATCAATCATTGCTCTAGCAGTAGATAAGATTGGTCTTCCCAAGATGATGGAATCCTTGGGTTCTTCATCAAGTTCCAAGACTACGAAATCAATGTATACATA
>OVAN01012996.1:1754-13226 GCA_900406275.1 Anastatica hierochuntica
AGATCCCTTACCAGAAAAATATTTCATTAATACTTAAAAAATAATTCTAATTCTGTCTTTACATGATAGCTATATTAATTTTTTAAAGATAGTTTTTATAAAGTCATGAGCTTTATCGCTGAATAATTTTATGTCTATGTTTTGTAAATTAAGCAATAGATTATCATTAATTAATATGTGAATCTATTAANTATGTGAATCTATTAAAGTTTGTGAAAATGAAATGTCAATAAAAATGTTTAGTGATTATTAAACAATAATTAAGCAAATAAATATAACAATTTAGTTTATTTTTTTATTTTAAATAAATTAAGAATAATGGATGATGATGTGTCAAGTTAGAAGAGCCCCCTTCATCTTTTATAGTATATACTAGGGGAAGGTCTGCGTTACGCGCGGATTTTATGTTAGGGGGTTTGACAATATTGTTTATGTTTGTTGTGTTTTAAAATTTTGGTGTCGTTTTCTAGTGTGTCATGTTTTAGAAGAGATGAAATCGAACATGCATGTAGTATGAAATAATAAGGTTTAAAATTTAGAAGATGTTCAATGCTTGTAGCGTTTTAATTGTTAGCCACATAAATGTTGAACTCTCTATGAAAGCACAATTTTGTAGCGTGGGAATGTTTTCCGGTGGCCATTGTGTTCCTTTGTTAGCCATGATGCCCTTCTGCAAGCAATTAAGATGTCGCCCTTTAGATCTTCCATTTGGTAATCTGTAAATAACATGGAATGTTACGTTAGTTTGATATATGTATTCGTTTGGTAATGTGTCTTTCTACTCAGTATTGTTTCCTTTGTTTATAATTTTGGTTCTTTTACTCTATATTATTTTGTTTAGGATTACGTACCTTAGGTTCTTGGTAGTCCGCAGTAAATTTCTTTGTAGACGATATTCGTTGCACTATGTTTTTGTTCCTCGTCTCCTTGTAAGATTTGTAATCCTTGTGGGAATGTCACTCTCGAAAGCGCGACATAAAGTTGTCCGAGACTAAAGACAGGTCTGGGAAAGTAAAGGAGTACTTTTTCAAACTTTGTCCCTGGCTTTTGTTGATCGTCATCGCGTAGCAAACCCTCACTGGGAATTGTCGTCTTCGTAGTGTGAGCGGGTGATTTTTTTGGTTGGTGAAAGAATAATCCTCGGTATTAGAACCTTTTGTCTGGCATTTATCCTTGTTATCACTTCACCCTCAATCACCCGCTCTCCCAGTTGTGTGATTGTTAGCCTTGTTCCATTACATAGTCGTTCTCTTTGGTTTATGTTTCTTAGAAGCATAATTGGCACGCCTATTTTGAGCTGAAGCTTATGTTTTGGGAGACCTGGGAAATCTAAAGAGTTCAGATACTCAGTAGGGTACATTGCACCGTAATCGCGGCCTACTGTCTCGGCTATCTCGTAGCTATCTGCGCTTAAATATTCTTTTAGCTCTCCGGACATCTGTCATTGATCTCATCAACTGTTTCATTCCTGGGAGTCAATATAGCATGCTCTGTGAATTGTTGGTGACCTTCTTTAGAGGAGTTGGTTGAGGATAATGTTGCCGCTGCTATATCTGCCAATGAGTTTCCACTTTTTTCCATGAAGAATTTGCCAGTAACAGATATCATTTGTCCATCGTCATCCTGTTTTGGAGGCAATGTATTGTTATTATCATTTTTAAATCTGAAATTTTATTAATCATATTTTAATTTAAGTAGAACGCTTTATCATTAAAAAAACTCATCATCACAACTCAGAAGAAGGATGACTAATCCATTAACAATGGATCTTTTTTCCCTTTTTTTCCTTTGTAAATCATTAAATGTAGTTAACAACAAACAACACACCTTTATTGGGAAATCTTCGAAGCCCAATCCAAGCCCAACCCTTTCTCCTTCGATCCACACAAGTATTTCAGCAAAACCTATTCACTGTCTCGTCCCCTTCACACAATCTAATTTCTTTTTTAAAATTAGGGTTACAGATTCCAAAATTAGCTTCCATGGAAGAGATCACAGATGGAGTGAACAACCTGAACTTGGCCGTCGATGCCCAGAAGAGAAACCGGATTCAAGTTTCCAACACCAAAAAACCATTGTTCTTCTATGTCAATCTCGCCAAGGTACACACTTTTTAACTTTTTTTCTTCCAAACCCTTAAAATTTCTGTAACCCCACGATTGAGGTGTATACTATATCGTGAAAAAGCTCAATATTTCTGGAAAATCTATATATATATTTTTTGTTTCATATGGGTCTGCAAACTATGATGTTCTTCTCGCAGTTATCTAATATGATCTTGCTTATGAGTCCTTTTGCTTTGGTGTGTTTATGTGATTATTACTTGTGTTTGTCTCCTATTCCATTGATTGATGTAACTGAGTTTTGTTGTGGGATCTTCTTTGTGTGTGTGTGTTTTGTTCAGAGGTATATGCAGCAGTACAATGATGTTGAACTGTCTGCACTTGGGATGGGTATGTATCTTCTCAATGTCTCTTCTTTAATATACATGTTGGGACTCTATTTGTGTATTGTAGCTGTAATTTTAAGCTCCATGTATAAATCTCTGTCTCTTGAAAGATGCTATTGACCTCTCATTAAGTTCATATTCCCAACGGAGAAATTGGTTTATTAGTAAAGTCTTTATACTTATAAAGTTTGTCTTCAATATGAGAATGTGCAGCAATTGCAACTGTTGTTACGGTTGCTGAAATACTCAAGAACAATGGTTTTGCTGTTGAAAAGAGTAAGTATCTCTATACTCCGAAATTAGGATATTTGTCGTATTGGAGATTTCGCAACTAAGCTTTGTTTTTGTTAAATAATGGTTTCTTCTTATAATAGAGATCATGACTTCAACTGTGGAGATTAAGGATGAATCAAGGGGACGTCCCGTGCAGAAACCTAAGGTTGGTTTTTTGTGGGGGGAGTGAACTAGTTTCGATTAGGAAATTATTGTTTGCTGATCTATCATGGTTCTGGTTTATTATGTCTTGCAGATTGAAATTACGCTATTGAAGTCGGAGAAGTTTGATGAATTAATGGCTGCAGCTAATGAAGAAAAGGAAGCTGCAGAAGCTCAGGTGCAGAGTTGAGAAAAATCCTCTAATAATATTTTGGTTTCATGGTCTTGTCTCTTGATGCTATTTTATAAAAGGGATATGTTTTGTTTTATTTCATTGATTTTTGGGTGAATTTGAGTTGTTATAACTTATACTATTTGATAGTCTGTTGTTGTATTTGTTTTAACATTGTACTAAAGTTTTAAATATGAAGATCACAACATAAGCAAAGCAACATGGTTTGATCTCATCTCATCTTGAGGCCATAACTTTACTTAGCATCTTTATCACATTATAAAACGAAAAAGGTAAAAAGAAAAAGAAAATTCATTCTTGTCACATTATGTATCTCCAAAATGTGGTTGAGACACTTGAGATTAAATAGAGATATAAAAAAGTACATTTTTAGCAAAAATTGGGGCTTGAACACATTAACACAAGCCTCTCGTGACTTAAAGAGACTTCCTTTTTTACATCGTCTCCGTCATCTTCAAGGCACAAAAATGTACACAAAACCAAAAGCTTACTCCATCTTTCTCTCTCTCTCTCTCTAACACTTTGGCATGTCTTTGTATTTACTCATTCTCAAACTCAAAGTCTCTTCCTTTTTCTCTTCTTTAACTGAAAATACACACACACATTCACTCTCGGTGTAGAGAACGATCTGAAGCTTTTTTGCCTCAACCTCTCACTCAGGTTAGTTGATTTCACGAAAGCCCTTCTTATAGTTATTCCTTTAGTTGATTATTGTTTGAATCCCTGCAAATTTTTTAGTGTTAGATTCAATCATGCAAAATGTTCAAATTAGTTCCTAACATAGTAGCTCCACAGATCATCACAATCTTTTATTTCCCAAATGAATTTTTGAATCACGGGTTTGCAATATTTAGCGGCGCACTATTTGTTTATAAATTAAAAGTTGACAACTAACTTTAAAGTAAAAGTTGATTCAAAGGTGGTTTCTTTTTGTTCGTTTCCACCTTCTTCAGATTTGTCGTTTTTTTAAAAATACATTTTTGTATGTATGCGTGTCAGTGTGTATACTTTTAAATTAATCAAACGAACTTACACAGATGGAATCTAAGTTTGCTCCTACCTTATATTAATTTTTATGTTTTTTGATTTTCTTCAGATCTGTTTTGGAAAACTGTGAAACCATCAAAGTCTCATAAAAGTTTGTTTTTGGTGTGTTAAGTCAACAATCGGCTCATCTATTTCTGAGCTTTTTTCTTCTAAAGGATTTGGTTCTGACAAGGAACATGAAGAAAACAGCAGTCTCTGTGCGGAGAAACATAGCAAAGAAGCTCACTGTTGATGATGACTCCAAGACATGTGTTTCTCTTTCTGTTCCAGTTCTGCTTCAAGACAATGGAGGTTTAGATCAGGTTCCGGTTTCTGCTTCTGTTCCTTTCAAATGTCAAGACAATGATGGCAACATGACAAGAAGACTACAGAGTTCAGAGGGTAAACTGGTCGAAGAAGAGAGTGAAGTTGATCATGATGATGATGATAATGATGTCTTCTCTGATGCACTTGATACATTGTCTCTAAAGCATAGCGTGAGTAGTGTTGTTTCTGAGGTAATGACATCGCCGAGGCCATCCGCGGATACTCAACCTCGGGATTTCATGTTGGATCGTTTCTTACCTGCTGCGAAATCCATGACTATGGAGCAACAACCTCAGTATGCTTCAAAGCGACAACCATTGCCCGTCATGTCTGCACCAATTAGGCAAATTAGAGATATAGTACCAGCAGAGGAGTATCATGCAACTCCTAAGAGGTATGAGTATCTTACTACTCCATCTTATTTTCAGGGAATAGACGATGAAGAAAGCGAAGAGGATGAAGATGAAGCTTCTGAGTATCTTTCTAAGAGAGGCTGTGGGATGATGTCACCACAAATGTGCTTCAAAAACTCACTTGGTGTGCTGACCTCAGTGCATGGTCTTAAAGAGAAACCTTACTCCCTGAGAACCTCAAGCCATGATCAAGTGAAGTCCAGCAAGGTCGCTCAACTCAAATCTCGGTTTCAATCTGTGAAAAAGGTTTCTTTCTCAAGCCCTCCCTTTCTTTTTAGCTTCTTGTAGCATTATATGGATCTGATCAGATGCTCACAGAATATCAATCAAAATCTTGTACGTTTTCAGATCGCTCTTGATTATAAGCAAAAGTTGGGAAGTAGAGCTCAATCTCCTGTACACCCAAGTTTTGGGAAGAAGTTTAACTTTGGATCTGAACAACTTGAAACAAACCTGAGTACGGCGAGTATGCCATCGTCTCCTTACAGACAAACTGGCTGTATGTCGCCTTATCGCACTGTAGGAAACATTTCCCCTCTTCACCCTGCGGGGTTCCCTGGTACTCGTAAGGAAGCGGAGATTATGCGAGCTAACCGGTTAAACAAACATATCAGAAACAACAGCAAGCCTCAGGAATTACTCTATCCAAAAAGTACTAGACTTGACTGTTCTACAAGCTCTGACATGGAAAAGACATTATATGTTGACACACAGAATTGTCCAAAAACCAGCAACCATAAGGGTAACACAAATATCAAGATCTTGCCAGAAACCGTGGAAACAATTTCAGAGGAGCCAGAAATGGCGGGATACAAACCGAAAGCCATTCTCGAGCTTCAGGATGTAGAAGCCCTTACTAGTAGCAGTGGAATCAAGAAAATGGAGGCAGATGAGTTGGAAAAGAACAACAGTGGCTGTGATCTGTCTTCACTTGCTCCTCCGCTACCCAAAAAGCCGTCTGACTCTTGGCTTTTCCGCAACCTGCCTTCAGTAAGCTCGAAGATCCCTTCACGTAGATATCTGTTTCATCCCTCCAAAAAGAATCTTGAAGAGAATTCCACAAATGTTACTAAGTGGGAAACTATAGTCAAGACTTCTTGTATGCACAATGATCATATACGCTATTCTGAAGTAAGCATCTCACACAAGTTTTCCCTGGGAGATAAAGAAACATAGTTACGCAATTATGCTAACTTTTCTTTACTGTTTACTATATCTTTTTTTTGCAGGAACTGGTTGCTCGATCGTCTTGTCAATCCAAAACTTAGGTAACGGTTTGGAGCTTCCTGAGATCTGACCCTATGGGATCACTCCGCTTTGACTACAACTTAATAGGCGTAAGAAAATCGCAGTTTCTTTTGTGAGCCTTAGAAACTCCGATTTTCTTAAGCATGTAGCTATACTCCCATATATCTGTTAGTTTCCTCATATTGATTTACATGTGTAGCTATACTTCCATATATCTGTGAGTTTCCTACCTAGCTAGTAAGAAGAACATTTGTTCCCACTAAATGCTACATGTTCATAGTTATATTAAGTGTTCAGAGATTTTTCCAAATTAACTTTCCCAATTCAGGTGTGCTTCGACTGATAAAAAGGTCACCAGATGCTACAAGACAGCAAAGTCTGCAGGTAACATTTACACATTTTAGTTTAAAAAATGAGTTATCTTAGGATGAAAAAGACAGCTTTTAAGAGGAAGGCCGATAAAGAATTTCCATTAAGCTCGTCTTTGTGTTTAGAGATACAAGTACAACAAATTTTATTTCAAGCAATCGACGAAAAACTGGCCTTATAATCGCCAGCAAAAACCGTCTTAACTGCCTTAGGATCTCTCTTTTTCTTCTCTGATCTTCCTATCACTCCCGTTACAACGCTTCACTTTCATATTATGTATGTACACACCATAGTTGCAGAACAAATAAAACTGAATGTTTAAGTACGAAAGAATGCTGAATACTTCTATAGTAATACCGTCTCTTGTTATGTCTTCTTCTCTCGGCCTTCCGTTTTTTTTTAACTTTGGTCTCTAATCAATTTCAGATGGCAAACACATTGCTTCTTCAACTTCATCTGCTTGGTAATGCATCAGTTTCTCCAGCTGTGGTCTAAGTTCCTTATTGCAAAACTCTTCATACTCTTCTATATTCCCTCCTTTCTTCTTCACCTCAACCACCACAAGAGACGACGTCAGCTCAAATATCTCAACCATAATTGTCAATGGTCCCTTTGCACCTTCTCTACAGCCTTCTAGCCTCACGCTCCAATCCTTCTTCCTCACTGTAAAGCTCACCACTTTCGCAATCTCTTCCAACTTCATTATTATCTTAGTCACAGGAGCAGCGGATACAAACCTCGCTCCTTCTCCTCCTTCTTCAAACAAACCCGAAAGATCAAATCCTGAAGAGAATGATATGATGTCAAATGCGTTAAGACTAGCGGGTCTCGGCATTGAACCAACCCTTTTAATTTCAAACTCTGCGTCTCCTTCTGAAGCTGTGGATGATCGGCCTGATGACAATGACGATGAATCATCATCATCGTCATTGTCATCATCCTCTCTACACAACTTGTCGTTTTCGATATAGAATTTGATATGTTTAAACCCTTTCTTGAACCATTTATGCTTCATGATCTCTGGTATCGTGATTCGGGTATCTGGATTCGTGTCCAGAATCCGGGTCAGCAGCCTAGAAAGCTCAGGTGAAAACCATTTAGGACAACGGAACTGCCCTTTGTATATCTTCTTATACATAACCATTATGTTCTTATCATCAAAGGGAAGATAACCAGCCATCAACACAAACAAGATCACTCCACAAGACCAGACATCCGCTTTCGCAGCGTCATAACCTTTTCTTGTCAAAACCTCGGGCGCCAAATAAGCCGGCGTCCCGCAAAATGTTTGACAGATTCCGCCTTGCCTGAGCTGCTCAGAGACAACGCTGAGCCCAAAGTCAGAGACTTTAAGGTTCCCTTCATCGTCCAAAAGCAGATTCTCAAGCTTGAGGTCGCGGTGGTAAACCCCGCGGCTGTGGCAGAAAGCCACGGAGGAGATTAACTGCTGGAAATATCTCCGGGCGACTCCTTCTCGAAGTCGTCCTTTTGCAACTTTATTGTAAAGCTCTCCGCCTCGTACGTACTCCATCACGATGTAAATCTTCGTCTTCGTAGCCATGACTTCCAGGAGGTGTACAATGTAAGGGTGGCGGACGCGGCGCAGGATCGAAATCTCCCGTTTAATATGACCAGCCAACCCGCTCTTCACAATCTTCTCCTTGTCGATGACTTTGATGGCAACATTCTCACCGGAATTTATGCTCCGGGCTAAGTAGACCTTAGCGAAGCTTCCTTGTCCGAGAAGCTTTCCTAGCTCGTATTTGTCCATGAGGATTGAGCCTTGTGGAGTCCGAGGACTCCTCGGGCTCTCAGGGCTGGCTTCTTTACTCGTGTCTTTAGTAACTATTCGACCGAGGAGACCCGCCACGTATTGAAACGGCGTAGGGCCGGCGATAGCCAGTAGTGGCGACGGCGGAGATAAGACTTGAGCCATCGGCCGGCTAGGAGAATGGAGTGAAGAGACGGACGAAAATAAAATATGGTTATGTCTCTCGATGTGTAATGTTATGTCTTAACTTGGCCAATGTCCTATTCGTTTTATAAAGGTTTTTGAAGTTAAGATTATTCCATTATTTTTTATGTTTGATATGCTGAAAAAGTCACCTGGTTTATTGTTTTTTAATAAAAAAAAAAAAGTTGCTATTTGAAGTTTTATCCTAATCCATTTTATTTGCCAGCAGATTAACACGTCAGAAGGGTTTTATAGATTATTCTACGGACAATAATTAATATGTTTTAGAGTTTTATCCAATACACAAAGTCAAATTTAGAATCCATATATATATATCATTTTCTCAAGGGGCAGATAATTATACGGTTGACTAATAAACAGCAGTGAGGCTGATCGATAAGCAGATCATGGTTCGTTAAGATGTGGTTATCATACAATTTATTTATTTTCCCTATTTTATCGTCAGCATAATTGGAATTATTATTATTTTTTTGAGGTAAGTGAGTAAAACAGTATTTAAGAAAACATGTGGAGTGGTCATTTGAGGGAACCAACGTGTTGTTGCTGAGTCGGTGCTTAGTGTAAGTTGTGGATTTCACGTAATCTATGATCTATATACCAAAACCAAAATCTACAAACTCCGTTGTCTCCCCCTAGCGGAGAGTATTTTACCGCAAGCTATGTTTGATGTCAAAAAATAAAAATAAAAAAACCGTTGTCTATTTATATTATTAACTAGTTAATTGGTCCGCATTTTATGCTGTCATTAAACTTTAAAAAAAAATTTAGATTTAATAGTGTGACAATATAAATATATTTTATCAATGTAAAGATTTATTATGTATGATTGATATCAATGCTTATATGATAAATTTTTCGACTTTTAAAATTTAAACATATTATTTTTTAGTCATCTCTATATATTAATCGAGGAAACATTTTGAGAAGATTTTGAATTCGTAAGCTGATGGGTCAACCAGAGAGGATTTTGGGGAGTAACTAGTCAATGAAAAAACTCTAAAATTTCGTATTTAATAATGATATTAATTACGATTTAAATTAGTTAAGATATCTAATGATTTTATACATATAATCTAAACAAATCCAAACAATAAATGAATATTTTATTTTTGGTAATTTTAAATAAATGAGATTCGCATAAGATATTTAAATTGGTGTAATGTTTGTCCCACATCGGTTGTAAAAATTTTGAAGAGAAAAAATTTAAAGTATAAAATAGGCTGAACACGTTCACTCACAAATCATCTTTTCCCACAGTTCGTATTTAATCGATTTTAAGAAATCGAATTCGAATACAAATAGTAACTATTACTTTTGGTTCAAAAATATTTTTAACTGAGTTAAACTTAGCAACTTTTGAAATATTTAGTTTTTGATTTTTCAGATTAAAAATGAACTCAAATCAAATCGAATGATTTAGTGTTTTGATTCATTTAAATTATACAAAAGTATTCAAACATAAAAGATTAGAAATATTTCGGTTTGAAAGATTTTGATTATGTCAAAAAAACAAAAGATTTTAATAAAAAAATATAATATTTTTTATATTATGAGGAGTTATTAGCCAATAAAAATCTCTAAAAACTCTTTTTTTATTTAATAGTGGCATTATTTATGATCTAAAATGGTTAAGATATTTAATGATTTTATACATATAATCTAAACAATAAATCTAAACAATAAATGAATATTCTATTTTGGTAATTATAAATAAATGAGATTCGCAGAAGATATTTAAATTGGTGTAATATTTATCCCACATTGGTTGTAAAGGTTTTGAAGAGCAAACATTTACAATATAAAATAGGCTGAACATGTTCATTTACATTTCATAATTTCTCACAGTTCGTATTTATTCGGTTTTAAAAAATTGAATTTGAATAAATTTTGAAGTATTTAGTTTTATATTTTTCAGATTAAAAATGAACCGAAATCAAATCGAATTATTTAGAGTTTCAATTCATTTAAATTCTGCAAAAGTATTCAAACATAAAAAAATTAAAAATATTTCGGTTTGAAAGATTTTGATTAAAGAAATAATATATTTTTTATATTATGGGGAGTTATTAACCAATAAAAACTCAGAAAACTCTACTTATTTAATAGTCGCATTAATTACGATCTAAAATGGTTAAGATATTTAATGATTTTATACATATAAATCTAAACAATAAATGAGTATTTTATTTTTGGTAATTTTAAATAAACTAGATTCGCAAGAGATATTTAAAATGGTGTAATGTTTGTCCCAAAAAGTTTTGAAGACCAAAAATTTCCACTATAATATAGTATGAACATATTCACTTACAAATCATCTTTTCTCATAATTCGTATTTATTCGGTTTTAAGAAATCAAATTCGAATTCAAATAGTAATTATTATTTTTGTTTCAAAAATATTTTCAACTCAGTATAACTTAGTAACTTTTGAATTTTTAGTTTTGATTTTTCAGATTAAATGAACGGAAATAATATCGGATGGTTTTGTGTTTCGATTCATTTCCATTCTTCAAAAGTAAAAAAGATATAAAAAAAAATTGTTGAAAGAAATTAAAAAGATAAAAAAATTTAAAAGTATTTCGGTTTGAAAGATTATGATTAAAATAATATATTTCATAATATTTTTGAAATTTCACAAAGAATAGAAACATGTTAAATTATTGAAAGTTTAAGTTTAACAAAATTTAGGTATGAAATATTTCGATTAAAAGTTTAGGTTTTAATTTTTTAGTAACTAATAAAAGCATGTTAAATTGTTAATTTTAGCCAATTTTGTAAGGCCGATATGGATAAAATATTTTTTAGGTGTTGTGTTCTTTTGTTCCACATCGAATATGAGAGTATTGAAGAGAAACCAACTTACAATGTAAAACAAACTTCTCATGTTCAATTAAAAAACATCTTTTGTGTTATTTTGAACATATTGGATTTGAAGAAATCAAACTGAATTGTAATCACTTTTTTTCTCAAAAATGGTTTGAATTGAATTAAAACATTATAATTTTTGCATTGCTTGGTTTTGAGTTTTTTGGATTATA
>OVAN01012997.1:0-13224 GCA_900406275.1 Anastatica hierochuntica
GACCCTCAATCTCCGGTCCGAGCCATAACCGATCCATCTCCTCAACGCCCTCGGATCCTCACTGCTACATAAAATTGATGGTCTCCGCCGCCGGAAAGGAAGCTTCCTCCGACCAATCATTCCGAAGCTAAACGGAGGAACCCAAAAAGAGAGGAGAAGGAGATGAACACACCGTAGAAGCCAGAAACGAGAAGAGCCAAACTACCGCCGGCGAGGAGAGCCAACGCCGACGGCACACCACGGGAACTTTTAAAATCGTCTCAGATCGTGAGTTCTAAAATAAAAGTATTAAATATTCTTTTTTTTATCAGAAAAGTATTAAAGATTTCAAATCTGAAATTCACTTCTTTAAAGTGCGTACATATATTTATTTTAGACATTATAACTCGGAAACAACTTTTTCTTTTGTCATTAGCCAAAATTTGTGTAAAACCAAAATGTTTGAATAGCAACTGTGTACAACATTAACAGTTTTTAAAACTCTCAGTACAAAATGATAAGAATGAACGATACCAAATATAGTATTTTCATTTTCCACTATTTTTATATAAATATTTTTCTGTTTTCGTTGCACTAAAGTAATTTTTTACATCACTATACTATTAATCGAGAGTACATTCTAAACACTAACATTTGTTTTGTAACAAATTATTTGATGCATTGAAAATAATTTTTAGTTAAAAATCACTATTCAAATGAAAAAATAAACAAAAAATTCACATGTTTTTATTTATCGACTCTTTTATCATTTTTTTCCATATCAAAGATGAATTTTATTAACAAACCACATGAAACCAAAGGTACAAATCAAAGCCGGCAAAGGATTACCCTTTCCGGAGTCAAAAGCCGGTGAATCTAGTGTTACAACCTCCGGAGCCAAACCTTAAAAGTAATACAATCACAAGATAATACAACGGACAAAGAATCTATTAGATGAACAACCTAGAACTAAAAGCATAAAACCGAAATAAGAGACAAGCGAGATCGATTGGAAGAGTAGTGGAGCTGAGAAGACAAGCCGAAAATAATGGAAGAGGAAACTCAACCGGAAACTCATTACAAGAAACCGAAGAAACTCATCCAAGCGGTGAAAGAAAGCACTACTAACTGAACCAATTTAATCTAACACCGACCAAAGGCAAGAACTCTACACACGACCTTACTGAGAAACCGGAGAAACCGTAGTCCCTAACTAGTAGGTCGAGCACACCTCTCGCTCTACCCTCTTAACCCTTAAACGACTAGTGAAAAAACCAAACTGAGATCTTGGCTTCGTAACAGAGAAAGGAATGAGCATTACCAACAACTTAAACTCTAAAGATCTCAACCTATTCTCCAAAAAAACTAAACCCTAGGACAAACTCAGGTTTTAGGATTGTTCAAAAACATATTCAACAAAATGGAGAGCTTGGCCATAGACGACCACTCTGCTCCGACTTCAACCGTTGCGTCATTCGCCGAGTACACTGGAAAAGATTTGAAAAAATTGGTTCTAGATCTGAAAATTTCCAACCCCCAGATTTGGACTCTAAAAAGCCGACTCTCCACCTCCACGTCTTCAGCACCTCGCCGTCGCTCCGAGAGAAATCGCCATGTTCCCACTAAGCTGGTCAGAGAAGCAGTGTAACGGCAAAACACCTACAACGACAAACATATCGGAACTGAAAGGCAAGGGAGGAAGAAGAGCTAAAAGGAAAAGGATGAAGGGGAAAGAGACCCTTGCCGGCGCGCGGAGAGCCACCGACGACGGAGGCGGATGAGAATTCTTGTTGAGGCGCAGAGAGGAGAGAGGAGAGAGAATTTTCTTGTTAGATCTTTTTTGGTTTTTTCCAGTCTCTCTTTTATCATTTTATAGCAAGACTCCGAGAAAAGACATAAATTGACAAATTGGCTCAATAGTATTTATGTATAATATTACTTTCAAAGAAGGTGGGTCCCAGTCTCATGCTTATTAGTTTAGTTAGTGTTTTTTTTATCTTCCAAATTAAATTTTTATAAGATATGTATAAAGTACACATTTTTAAATATGAAATTTGGAATGAAAAATTAAAATTTCAAAGTTGGATCATTCTTCTAAATTTGTGAGTTTAAAGTATGTCAATATTATCTTATAGTTTCATTTTTTTTAAATGGTGAATTTGCTTAAAAACCACAAAAATATGCAGTTTTTGGATTTGCAAAAAAACTAATAAATAACATGAGATTTTTCGATTCGATATCATAGGATACCATTGTAGATATTATAAAGAAGCTTCAAGAAGCTTATAAGGATGAGAAAATTTATTGGAAACAAAAAACATGAATCTATGGCTGAAAGAGGGAGATAAAAACACAAAATTCTTTCATGTCTCAACTAAAATAAGGCGGGCACTAAATCGAATATCATAATTTTTTGATTACAAAGATCATGGCAGGAATCACCAGAGGGAATGGAGAAATATAGCGGTTGAGTACTTTAACGACATGTTCAAACCTACTGTGATATGCGATCTATCTCGAGTTCTTGAGAATGTTGGACCTATTATAACGAATAGCATGAACCAAACATTGATTAGGGACATAACAGAGATAAAAGTAAGGTCTACACTTTTTGCTATGCATCTTGAGAAAGCTCCTAGGCCAGATGGGATGACGGCTCTATTTTTTCAACGTTATTAGGGGTTTTTAAGGAAGATCTAGTCAATTTGGTTCGAGATTTCTTTAGGTGAGGTGGGCTCGGTGCACGTTTAAATGAGACAAACATTTGTCTAATCCCAAATACGGATCAACCTAAAATAATGATAAAACTTAGACCAATAAGCTTATACAATGTGGGTTATAAAATTATCTCAAATATATTGTGTCTAAGGCTGAAGAAGTTCCTTCCGCCTGTCATATAGACATAAAATCGGCCTTTGTGTACGGACGATTGATTACATATAATATATTAATTGCTCAGGAGTTGTTTCATGGCCTACAAACTAATCAAAAATGTCAATATGAATTTAAGGCCATAAGACGGATATGAGTAAAGCCTATGATCATATTGAATGGTCTTTTCTAGAAGTGGTTATGCAGGAACTGAGTTTTGGACATATATGTGTCTCCTGGTTAATGTGGTGTGTTCGATCGGTGTCATATAAAGTCCTCTTTAATGGCAGACCGATGAAGAGTATTATTCCCTAGAGAGGGCTAAGATAAGGTGTACCTTTATCATCATATCTTTTTATCATATGCGCCGAAGTCCTAATCACAAATATAAAACGAAAAGAATTGGATAATGCTTTGTCGGGGATAAAGATTGCATATCAAAGCTCAACAATTTCTCGTTTGCTCTTCGCTGATGATAGCATATTCTTCTGCAAGGTAGAGACATCACAGTGTCAAGTCATCTTAGATGTTCTACAAGACTATGAGGTTGCCTCTAGACAAGTAATAAATTTTGATAAGTCGTCAGTTATGTTTGGAAAAAATGTTTCTGAACAAACCAAAGATATGGTGAAGATTCAACTGGGCATCACAAAAGAAGGGGCTTGGGAAACTATCTAGGAATGACTGAAAGCTTGGGTGGTCCCAAATGTTAGATCTTTAATTATTTTAGAGAACAGTTAGGAAACCGAGTAAATGAATGGTCATCCAAATTTCTGTCAAAAGGGGTAAGGAAATCCTTATAAAATTAGTTGCTCTTGCACTAACCAACTATGTCATGTCTTGTTTTAAGCTTCTCCAAGGGTTAACCTCAAAGTTAACTATTGCGATATCTAAATTCTGGTGGAGCTCTAATGGATGTAACTGCAATCTCCATTGGGTCGAATAGGACAAATTATGTCTTCCAAAAGAGGACGAAGATTTAGGCTTTAAATCTCTGGAAGATTTTAATACGGCTCTATTGGCCAAACAGTTATGGAGACTTATACAGTTTTCGGGGTCGTTGGTAGCTCGCGTTCTACGAGACAAATATTTCAAGAATATCCATCCACTAAATGCAAAAAAGCTCACTTTCATTCGGATGGAAAAGCATTTTTTTCAACTCGAGCTTTGCTTCAACAAAGGGATTAGGATAAGAATAGGTTCCAGAATAAACACATCAGTATGGCATGACCTCTGGATTCCGGATGTAAATCCACGCCTAGCGAGAGGTCAAGGAAGTGTTTGGCACCCTAGGCTACAAGTTAAAAATTTAATAAACCCTTCGACCAGAGAGTGACATTTGCCAATCTTACAGGAATTTATGAATCCAAAGGATATATAGCTTATTCGGGTATCCGTCCAAGCTGAACCACTACTTATGATGGTTTGGTATGACATTACACAAAAAATTTTCAATATACAGTTAAGTCGGGGTATAAAATTCTTAATTCATTGGAGATTAATCAGATCAACAACAATGGATGGGGGCCAAGTCTAGAAGCTTTGAAGGCCTTTACATGGAAAATAAAATGCCTCTGAAATTACAAAACTTTCTATGGCAACTCATTACAGGGAGCTTAGCGGTGACAACAAAACTTACAAACAAGGGATTACAATGTGATAAAGTGTGCAAACGATGCGGTACCGCTGAGGAGACAATTAATCATGTTTTCCTTTACTGTGATTTGATTCTGCAGATTTGGAATTTATGCAAAAATTCGGCAAAACCGAAGGATTTTCAACAAAATTTCTCTATACGAATATGGATTATCTCTTTTGGCGGAATCCTATTAGGGAACAAGGTAGAGGGTGTGAACTCTATCCATGGGTATTATGGTTAATTTGGAAAGAAATGAATCAAAAGGTATTCCAAGATGTACAATTACAAGTCGACGATATCGTAAAGGATGCAGAGACTATTTTGTAGTTTGGGAAGAAGCGTAGAGTGTAACAAATTCGGTCGAAGATTGGGGGGTTACAGAAAGTACAATGTCAACTGGTTTAACCTATCGTTTAGATGGATTTTGGAAACAATCTGATCCCAACTTTAGACTTGGATGTATCTATCAAGATAGGGATAATAAGGTTGCCTTAGTTGGGGCAAAATGTCTCCGGCGAAGCCTCTCACCTCTATATTCAGAGATGAAAGCTTTGTTGTGGGCTATGTAAGAACTACATACAATAATCATAGACTGCCAGATGTTCGAGACAAATTGTATTGAACTTTTCAATATTCTTCATAGCCTGAATGACTAGCCAGCTTTCTATACGCTAATCCAAGACTTCCAACTTCTTTCATTGATTTTTCTCAGGCTTCATATTATCTATAATTCCGCGCACGGAGAATACACAAACGGATTGTCTGCCTTGAAGATCTCGTATTATTTTTCATGATTATATTTTTGTAGAATTTTCTCCTCTGAATGGAGTGACTTTCTGATTAATTGTTACAAAAAACAGGAGATTTTTATTATTTTATCCCTACTTATGAAGAAAAAAAGGGGTATGGGAAGATAAATTTTTTTGAGTGGTGAAAAATATGATTCTTTTGGATATTTGTTATAATTATCCTTTTTTAAGACATTTTTAAAACAATTGGTAATACACATTAATATAATTTTTAAATATCATTTCAATTATATTTTGTTAACAAAAATATATATTTGTTTGATGATTTTAGGTATTGTATTATGGATTTTGGTGTTTCCAAATTACTCAATTTTTAAATTTATTAAAATCACAAAATTAAATTTCAAAAATCTATAAATTACCATTAATTACGCAAATTTGGTGTGCAAGTTTAATAAAAATCACACAGATTACGCTTACATATTTTTGATATCTAAATCTAATCCTTGTAAATATAAGACAAACTCATCTTTTTTTTTTTTTTTTTTTNAACAAAAAAAACTCATCTTTCATCCATTAACAAAAAAAAACTCATCTTTCATCATTTTTTGTTTCTTCATTTTAACTAAACTATTGCTTTTAGTTTTATACGATTTAGATTGGGTTGTGGATGTGAAGCCACTGCAAATTTATGAAGATGCATAAGCTTTTACAAAATTTAACTAATAAAAGCATATCGAAGATGCTACCGAGAATGAGTGATGCATACAAGTAAATTATGTAATGCCATATAGTTTTATGATCAAAACATATGAAAAAGTAATTTGTTCTTCTGATACGTTCAATCTTTTACTAAGCTTCAGTACTTGTGTAACAATCCTCACATAATTTTTAAATGATGTAGGATATATAGTTTTAGGATAAAAAAATATAGTTTTTTTAAAAACTCTTCATTGGAACTCTTTTGTAATTTTACCCTCTATACAATAAAATTGCATATCTTATATATTAATTGAGGAGACAGAAAGAAAAAATAAAAAAGAATCATTTTATGTGTCGCTCATAGAGCAAATTAAGGATCACGTCATCATATTCTACCAATAATAACATTTCACTTAATAAAATATTATCGTAGTGGAAATATCTATAATAATCTTTAGTTTTATAATATAAACCTAATTTACATCTTATAAATTCAAACATAAACAAAATATTATGTTTAAATATTACATAACACGAAATAAAGACCGTAACGATTAATCATTTCATGTCAATTTTAGTTATTTGTTAGTGTAGATACTGTTGGTGGTAAATTTATTCCCTTAGAGTTCGACCATAGCCTAAACCAAGAAGGCATAGATAAACCCCCTAGTTGTTGGTGATAACCCAGATCATAGCCAAGGACACCATCGCCAAGCCGATGCCATAGCCGAGGATTGGTGGATATCCCCTAAGTTGATCTAAGATCTTAAGAGATAAGGACAAATGCCTTATTGAACCTAGGGAAATATTCCTTTTGTATAATAAGCTCGAATATATGAGTTATCCATAAGATAAATGAAAACCCTAACTCGAAAAATTATAAATACAAAGGGAAGAACCCTAATTCAAGGAACTGACCCCGAAATCCAAAACTTATACATTATTGTACTCGATCTCTTATTCATCAATAAAGAAGAATCGTTTACAAACTTTTTGCCTCCTTTCTTTCATCTCTTCGCTCATCTCTCTAAAACCATCGATTTCATTGTTCTTTTTCTTCTTCATCGAAGAACGTCCAAAAATCTCTAAACAATTTGGTGCTAGAAGGAGGGGGAGATTTCAACAAGAACAAAATATCGAAGATGAGCGAGTCCAGCAGTTCATCTGAACCAGGAGGTAACAAACACCTCGAATTCGTGTCCGAGGAAGTAGCTATGAATCCAACCGAAGAGAAAGTATCCGAGACAGTCGACGACGCGGCGGAGCTTTAAGAGCACGAGGAAATCGCAGCAAAGATGCAGGAGTGCGAGCTGATCGCGGTGAAACTAAAAGAAAACGAAGCTCATCTAAAGGAATTAGAAGACGAGAACGCGGTTCTCAAAGCCTTAACGGCGGAGACAAATGCTGACACGCTCGAAGACGATGGCGAAGACGACGAGAGGCGTGCCAGATTCAAGAGAAAAGTCCTGTTGATGCAGACCCTAGGCAAGACGCCATAGAAGGTCGTTGAGGAGGCTCGGACGCATCAAACTCTAAGCTCAGGTCTCACCCGAACCCCTGACTTCAACCACAAAAAGCCCTGGCAAACCCTACGAAGAAAACGCTAACGAGACTCTTGGTATGGAAGCCATGCTAATGGGGGAGGTTAGAAGCTTTGGAGAACATGATAAAGCGTCTGCCGGGAGTAGCCCCACCGATTATCAGGAGCGCTCCCAACTCCAACACAGATACACCATTCATTGACGCTAATGCTTATGGCGAAGTCCCCAAAAGGTTCTCTTGGCCAATCATGACTTTGTACGATGGGACCACCGATCAAAACATGCACATCTCGCAGTATCGCCAACGCATGCTCACTGCCCCCATCGGCTATTAGTTTTGGAGGTATATATGTGCAAAGGATTCAGAGCAACCCTCACAGGCCCAACGCTGTTGTGGTACTCCGATTTTGCCAACGGCTCTATCGACTCCTTCATCATGCTAACGGACCGCTTTGTCGAGCAGTTCGCTAGCAGCCGAGTCATGAGACGTGATTCTGATGACCTCTATTGGATCAAACAACACCCTGTACGAGAGCTTGAGAGAGTATCTCCACCGGTTTAATGATGTGAAGGTGTCGATCCCCAACTGTGTTGCCTCTATGGCCATCTCAGTCTTTAGGCAGGGACTACTGCACGATGGCGACCTGTACAAGGTCCTCACCAAGTACCCCTTCCATACCATGGAGGATGTACTCTCCAAGACCTGGGCCCAAATCAAATCGAAAGAACACCCAGCTTATCAGGCCCAACTGGCGCAGAGAAATAATCCCAAAAGTCATGGTCACTCCAAGGCTGCCAGGGACGATAAGCCTAACGCTAGATCTGGACCTGAAAAGTTCCTCCAAGGGTGGCCTTTAAGGATGGCTAGAGCCCTTGGAAAAATAGGAGCACAAGAAACACGTGCCCATGACCTGGCCCGACATGTCCAGTGTTGTGATATCCCCGACTGATATAGCGACTGAGCTGGGACGCATGTGAAGACGTGCGCCCCTCAGCACAAGAGAGACACGTCTACGTGGTGTGATTTTCACCACGACTATGGTCACTTAATATAGGAATGCTTCCATCTAAGGCTCGAAGAGAATGAGTTGCTTTGAAAGGGATACCTTCGAGAGTTCCTCTCAGAAAGAGGAAGGGCACACATTCATGAGCAGACCAAGAATGACGTTCCCCTAGGAAAAAGGCTTGATTTGTCGAGGCACGGTTATGATGTCAACTTCATTACTGGAGGATCAAAAGTAAGCAGGGTGACTGTCTCTGCTGCCAAGAGAAGCACTCGCACTGCCAAGATCAACCATGGAGTAGATGTCATGGCAGTTAGCAGAGAGCGCGAAGATAGCGCTAGCTTAATAACCTTCACCACAAATACCGGCGGAGAAGTGATGACTCCACACCATGATGCCCTGGTGATATCGTTGAAAGTTGTGAACTGCCTCATGAAGTGAATCCTTGTAGATAATGGAAGCTCAATTAACATCATCTTCACCAACGCCTTTGAAGGCTTGGGACTAAACGAAGAAGAAATAACCAGAAAGTCCACTTCTCTAATAAGATTCAGTGGCGAAGTAAAGCAGGCCATGGTAGAAGTAATCCTACTGGTATACGTTGGAGGTGTCAACCAAAGGACCAAGTTTCACATCATAGATTGCTCCTCAACGTACAACGCAATAATGGGGAGGCCATGAATACATGATATTAAGGTTCTTCCATCAACTTTGCATCAATCCTTAAAATTCCAAACACCTTGGGGAATAAGGGAAATTAGAGGAGATCAGGAGCGGGCCCACTCATGCTACCAGACAACCCTCAGAGCCATTGTTCCAAAACCCCGCTCGATGGCTACCGCCATGGAGATTTCTACGAAGTCGTTGCACGAACAAAGCAGCCCTCAAAGAATACTACCGCATACCGGCCAAGGGGGTAAGGCCATATGTAAGAGACAAGCCTAAAAAGAGCACGGGGGTACGAAATAACATAACAGCTTGAATGCCATCCACAGCTGGAATATCTATTCTAGGCAAGAAGGCCTTGGCGTAAGCCTTGGAATCCTTTCTTAGCCCTGAGATGACCATCGTTTTTTTAGAATTCAATTATGTAATAAAAGCTTCGCTATTCTTTGACGAAAGAAACTGCGGGTCTTGAAATACATTCTTGAAAGAAAAAAAAACAATTTCCTTTGGAGAAAAAAGATATAACATCTTAAAAAAAACTCCTTAGGAATCTATCAAGGCCTTGTGCCAAAAAAATCCATATAATGCGGACGAGATCATAAAAACCATGGCCAAAAGGTCATTAGAAATGCGGACGGGCTCCTTACTATGATCATCGAATGCGGACCAGATCCTAAAAACATGGCCAAAAGGTCATGGCAGAATGCGGACGAGCTCCCAAAAACCATGGTGGAAAGGCTGTGGCAAAATGCGGGCCAAATCCTAAAGATGCTAGATGCAATGCATCAAAACTATGAGTTAGCAAAACTAATGGATATGTGCACCTTTTTTTATCCTTATACGCAGCTCATAAAAAAACTTAAAATCGATCGGTCACAACAAAGCTAGCAAAACTCTGACACACGATGTTAATAAGGCTTCGGCCCTGGGACTAAATGTCCAAAGAGGCCTTGTGCCAAGAGGCAGATGTGCCCACCGATCTCATGTATTGAGACATAGATCCCAATCGAGACCAATACCTGTTAACTAAACACTTATGAGTTCGCGACTCTTACGGCGTGAAGTTAGCAGGGGACCTTGGCTCACCAAGGGCTTGAGGCCCCAACTCATGGTTAAGGCCACCACGGAATGATGGTTCTCTAGGTCATGTGCCCCTAGGCTTAGATATCAAAAATAAAAATTTGTAAGTCTAATGCCCAAGAGGCCATGATTCACCAAGGGCCATGTGCTCCACCTTTTTCTTTGAATGCAGGTTCAACGACGAAAGATCGTGGACCTACCAAAGCTATGGATGTCTAGGCCCCAGTAGAGCGACCAAAACCAGCAGATCAGAGCGCTAGAGCCAACCGAGGTTGAGAGCCCCATAAATCTGGATGTCATGCCCAAAGAGCAAGAGAGGCCTAGAACTCCAAGGAGAACAAAAGGATCTAACCTTTGCCATGGAGCTGACAAGATCAGATATCAAACAAGTTGGATCCGGAATCCACTGTTTATACCCTTAGAAAGGAGTATGGAGAAAATCTATCGCAACCAATGCAAACTCATTCATTGCAAAAGCCTCTGCTACGATTCACCAAGGCCATAATGTTGACTTGGCATCTCCTCGATAGAGCATGTCTACCAGAATGACAGACTAAGAAGATGATCGAATAATAAAGAGTCGAAAGAGTGAAAAGGAACAAGAAGAAACCAAGCAGGTGATGAGATGAAAGCCTCAGTGGTTTGCTAAGTTTAAAGGTTTTGAAGCTCAAAAGCACAACAGTTTCAAAACCAAACGATCTAAAGACAAGTACCAAGGCGCGGAAATCCAAAAGAAGTTCAACACTAGTAAAGAAACCCACGCAGGGTAAAACACGGTGATGGAAAAGACCAACGCGTACAAGACAAGATGGCGTTTGTTGTTTCCCGGGGCCTTCAATGAAAAGCCATCAAAGGTATTAAGAGTTTTGCCACTTGAATAAATAGCGAGAATGGTCATGGCCTCAACTGGCGGAAATGAGCTACTGGCAATAAGGCGATTAGTATGGACCCTTAAGATGACAAAAGAAAGGTCACGATAAATGTATCCATATCTCGCATTCAAAGACGATAGCTACCTCGGAAGGAAGCTCAGATTCCCATAGCCTAAAAGCCAAAGGAGTGAAAGCCAAGTCAAATGTGATAAAAAGCCATGATGTCAAGTTCTGGTATTAGACAAATAAAAGGCGAAGAAGCCCATGGATTTTATTACATCTTCAAATGTTTCCTTACAAAGAAACAATGGCAAGCTAAAAACTACAAAGCGTCTTAATAGAAGAATGGAAGTTATTACATTGGATCTCATCAGTACATCTCTAATGACTAAACTACGGTGAAAAGCCATGCAATATCCTGAAACCTGCATAACCTGAAGCCAAAGGAGTGACCAGACTTCTGTTAAGGCTAAGGACACCTCCTCTAACTTGGACCCAAAGTGTCTATCCACAAATTATGAATCTACACCAAGGAGTCACATCAAGCATCCCCTGGTGGATAAGATCAGACCACATTATAAACACATTAGCCAAGGGTCTTAGAGAAGAGCCAAAGGCAAAGACTCACCCTCAGCCTGGAGAAGCCTCAATTCCTTCAATTGGCATTAGCGGCAATAGACCCCGAAGAGTCCAAGGGGACCTAAGCTCGTCCATTGCAGCTGTCATAGCCACAATGGTCCAGGATGGCCGGGCGACCATACTAAGGGTTCCAACGTCTTTTAACCATTGTTTGTGATGCTGGTGCGACTCACCTCCGGCCCGGAAAACCACCTTCACTCCGTCAGTCCATGTCATGGATGGCCTTCACAACATTGAATCCAAAGAAAGCGCCAAGGATGACCAGCGCAGGAGGAAGAGATCTTCAACGTGGAATTCCATTCGGATGGCCATGGCAGTAGCCAAGACAATGATCCGCCATCGTTGCCTACCTTGGTGGAAGATCACGAAGGTTGTCGCTCGGTCACCGCAGGCGATGCCCACCTTCAGGTCAGATCTACAGCACCATGGAACGAGGTCTCCACCCTTGGACCACAGGGGAAATCCGGAGGAGATCCTCGAAACTGGGGAAACGCAAGAGTCTTTTGAGCAAGTCTGAAGTCGATCCTTTGATGATCTCTTCTCGGACCTGCAAACCAAGAAGAGGAGCGATCAGGTTGCATATCTATAAGAAGATGACGAGACGTTAAAACCATGCTTTAGTGATCTCTACAAGATTTTCAAAGAGATCAGATGACTAAGGCACAACGATTCGCTACGAAGATCAGAGAAGAACCATTACCTTAGTACTGGAAGCTGAAGCGGCAGAGACACGAACGATGGAAACCGTTATAAATCTGTAGAATCAAAAGAGAAATGGTCAGGAAACTGTTCAAAGATCTACAGAAAATATCATCAACGGTGAAATCCCCAAGTCAAAATCGAAGATCTACTGCCATCAACTCTGCGCAATCGCTACTAAGGATAAAAGAAAGCAAGATCTACTTGAAATGCGCTGAAGACTTACAGGAAAAAGCAGAGGAAGTGGTGATCTTACGAGAGAAAACTCTAATCTGACTTTGAGGAGGCAAGCGAAAAAGTGAAGTGACCGAGACTCATCACTTTCTCGCCTATATATAGTCCTAGTGGTTATGGGCCAAAGACAAAAAGAGAAGCCTAGATTACGACATGGAGTTTGTGGTAACCGAAATTCGCATTGTCGATTATCGTAATGGAAGCCAGGAAACCCTAACTTTCCTTGATGTCCCGAATTTTTGCTAAACCAAACAACGACAAATCAAAGTACGAAATAACAGATGACGAAATATGCGTTGAGCGTTATAACAGGTGATAAGTCGTGGCCACGAGAGTTATCGGCGAGTATCGTAGTTCTAACGGTGTAAGACTTATAAACCAAGTTGAGACGCAGCTCGCTAACAAAAACGAAAATAAACTTAATTGCTCTAAGTATGAATTGTGAAGAAATTTTGGTCTCTCCAGTTCTTCTCCTTAGCCCCTCTTTTATATGCCTTTGTAGGTTGATCTCGTTTCCTTTTCCGCCCAAGATTTGAGCATATCCTTCCG
>OVAN01012998.1:0-13224 GCA_900406275.1 Anastatica hierochuntica
AATTCCAGCAAATTCCTCAGCAAATTTCCTGAAACAAACCACAAACGTCAAGGATGTTAAAGTTAGCAAAAATTCCCAGCAGCTGTCTTCAAAGGATTTCCGAAAATTTGATGTATTTTCCTGCAGAAATTCGCGAACGGCACCTGAAAATTCAGCAAAACTTAAACAAAAGGGTTAGAGTTAGAGAAATCTTTGCCTAAGCAGTGTTTCTCTCAGCTCTCTTTCATGATTTTTGGTGTGTTTTCAATCTGAAAATTTCGTGTGGATCACCCAAGTTCAGCAAAGATCAAATTCAACTTCAGAATTGTTCCCTACCCCAAAGAAGATAGAAAAGGATCGGAAGTTGGGTTGCAAAGGCTGAAACTTGTAGCGGAAATTGCAGTCGTAATCCCTTTACCACAAGAACCTGGATTCCTCTTCAGGTTTTTCAGATTTTTAAGCGTTCAGATGTTTTAGTCCCGTTGTATTTGTATCTCAATAGCCTTTGCAACAATCAGAATAGAGAGAAAAGAAGGTGTTTCCCCAAAAACAGAAAAAAATCGGACAGAAAAGGCTAAGAAATCACCGATTTTTGGGCTGTTTCTCTCAATTTCAATCTCTGTTCCAGTGGCTCTGATACCACTTGATGCACTTTTGATAGATTTGGGAGGTTTTTAGTCCCTTTTGATTGCTGGAACAAGAGATCAAGCTTTCTTTTTCTTTGTTTTTTTCTGGTTTTTTTCGAGAATTGATGGAGAGATGAGAGGGTGATTTTCAGAATAGAAATCGATGAATAGAAGTTTCTTAGATCGGGTGATTGAACTTTCTTTTTGATATTAAGAAAGAACTATAGAGAATAAACTCTGAAGTTGTTGAATTTGCTCAAAGATGAACAAAGGTTTTCTCAATCACTGAGAAGAAAAGGAAAAACTCAATTGTCTGCTAAAAGGATCGAATGATCANGTCTAAAGTCTACCAAAAGAAAGAGTATTTAACCTAATCCTAACCCTATTCTAATCAACTCTTGCGAAAATTATAAACCAATTGGTTTAATAATTTTCGCAGGAAATCGAACCGAAATCCCTTAAACCCAAATCCTAATCTAATTAAAAACCCACTTAATTTAAACCAAGAAACCGAATAATTAAATAGTCTGATAATTTGCTGATTTTGGTCAGCCTTGATCGAACTTGGTTCAGTCTTAACCAAAGCCTGAATTCTCTTTTCAAGTCTCCGGGTTTGTGATCTTGTCATTAGTCCGCTTGAGAGCTTGATTGGTTCTTGACTTGGTCTTGCTCCTTCTTCATCTTCCAGCTCGTCTTCACTTGAGCTGAACTCCATTCCAGCTTCCAGCTCCAGTTGTGTTGCATCACTTATGTACCTTCACCAGTGGCCGACTATTGGAGCATGAGCTGAGGTATACTGATTGGCTCCATGGTTTTTAAAGCGGAGGCCAGGTTAGCCAGGACATCCGCGTGCGAGTTCTGCTCCCTAGGGATCTGTGTGAGTTCACATGCCTTGAATGGATTAATGAGATTCTTGGTTATGGCCAAATATTTGGTCATGCTAGCATCTTTTGTCGCCTTGCGTCTGGCTTACGATTAGTTGGGTATCACTGTAAACCCGTAGGTTCTCTATCCCCAAATATTTTGCTAAGCTGAGTCCCGTGATTAAGGCTTCATATTCACTTTCATTGTTGGTGGCCTCAAAGTTTCACCTTATTTCTCTTGATGTTATCTCTCCCTTTGGTGAGACGAGCACGAGGCCTACTCCTGCCCCCCGTACGTTACTCGACCTATCCACGTAAAGCATCCATTCTCCTTCTTGTTTACTTTCTTTTAGGATCATGACTTCTTCTTCTGCCCTAGGGAGTATCGGTGGGGAGAATCCTGCTATGAAGTCAACCAATACTTATGACTTCATTGTCGTGGCAGGACGGAAGATCACGTCGTTCTCCCCCAATTCGACTGCCCACTTGGCTAGTCTACCTGAAACTTCTGGTTTGTGGAGTACGAATTTTATGGAGAACGATATGACTACTACCACGGGGTGAGCCTGGAAGTATGGGCGCAATTTCCTAGCCGACATGACCATGGCGAGAGCTAGCTTCTCTAGATGACTGTAGCAAGTTTCCGTGTCTAGGAGAGACTTGCTTACGTAGTAGACCGGATGTTGCTTGCTTCCATCCTCCCTGACCAAGATGATGCTTATGGCATGCTCAGAGACTGCTAGGTAGAGGAGCAGCGGTTCTCCGTCTTGGAGCTTAGAGAGAATTGGTGGCGTGGTGAGATACTCTTTGAGCTTGACCATAACGTCTTCTGCTTTTTGGTCCCACACGAATTTCTTATTGAACTTGAGGGCTTTAAAGAATAAGTGAGATTTGTCTGACAGCCTGGATATGAACCTACTTAAAGCTGCCATCCATCCAGTCAGTTTTTGCACGTCTCGTGGAGTCTAGGGTGAGGGGATCGCGTGAATCGCCCTGATTTGTTCTGGATTTGCTTCAATCCATCTTTATGTGACTATGTACCCAAGAAATATCGCAGAGCTTACTCCAAACAAGCACTTTGAGGGATGGAGCTTCATACCGTACTTCCTTAGTGTGGAGAAGGCTAGTTGTAAGTGGGCTATGTGATCTTCTGCCTCAAGAGATTTGACTAGCATATCGTCTATGTAGACTTCCTTGGTCTGGCCAATTTGATCCGCAAACATCATGTTGACCAATTTCTGGTAGGTGGATCATGCGTTTTTCAGCCCAAAGGGCATTACTTTGTAGCAGTGAATCCCTCATGAAGTCATAAAGGAAGTTTTTTCCTGGTCATCTGGAAGCATGAAAATTTGGTTGTACCCAGAGATTGCGTCCATGAAATTCATCAGTTGATGCCCCGCTGTTGCATCCACCAACTTATCTATGTGAGGCAAGGGGAAGGGATCCTTTGTGCAGGATTTGTTAAGATTAGTAAAGTCTATGTAGACTCTCCACTTGTCGTTCTTCTTTCGGACCACAACGATGTTTGCTAGCCGTTCTGGATAGTGAACCTCTCTGATAAACTCGGCCGCAAGCAGGTTCTTAACCTTATCATCGATGATAGCGTCTCGCTCTAGTGCGAACTTTCTCCTTTTCTGTTTGACTGCTGGGTATCTGGGGTCTACTTGTATTATGTGCAGTATGAGTTCCGGGTTTATACTTGGCATATCCACATGGGACCATGCGAAGCAGTCGGCATTAGACCTTAAAAAGTCGATTAACCTTTGGCGTATGCCTTCCTGCTCTTTCGCATTCCCCTGCTTTATGGCTAAATTGTCGTACTAGATCCAAGCCAAGGGGAATCCCCAAGGCTCAAATTACTCCCAACAGCAGGTAGCATCGTATACTTTGGCAATCTCTACGCAGCTGGTACAGTGAGGGGTCACTTGTGATACACTTTGTAAGAGATGTCATGTGTTTGAAGAAACCATAAATCACGTAGTTTTTAATGTGCAACATCGGTAAGTGTATGGGAATCGTCTCCGATTCCCATACCGCCTAATGGATTTTCAACATGCTCAGTTTTTACAATCTTTGATTATCATTTTTGGAGAATCTCTCCGGAGGGTTTCAAAGTGGAGAACTAGGGGTCATTTCCTAGTTAATGTGATTTATTTGGAAAGCGAGGAATAAAATGGTGTTTTAAGTTATACAGCCGGAGGCAGACACTATACTTGAACAAGCTCTGGTGAGAAAGCAGCATGGATTAAGACACAAGAACCACCAACGGGGGTTCACCAAAGGCAGATAACTCCAATTAAGGACTCGGTTAGGAATCAATGTAGAGTAGATGGCTCATGGAAACAATCGGATCCAAAAACATGATGGAAGGACGATTCTGCTCGGAGCCAAGTGTTTGCGATGAAGCCTTTCACCTCTACACTCAGAGATGGAAGCATTATTATAGGCATTGCAAAAAGTTCATAGGCGAGCAATAGATTATCAAGATTTTGAGATTGATTGCGCACAGTTATTGATCATCACTCAGAATCCTGAAAAATTGTCGGCCTTCTCAAACTTTGTTGACAATTTCACTATCTTGCGAGCCTCCTTCCCCCAATTTTTTCTAGTTTCACGAACGTTAGACTGTAAAGCAGACTGTATAGCGCGAGCTACCAAGACTTGTGATAGAGATTTAATATTTATAAACTCTTTTCCTTTCATAATCATTGGATTTCCAACTCTGAAGGTTTCAATAATTAAATAAGTTGATTGATAAAGAAAAGAACTATTTAACAAAAAAAAAAAAGAAAAAGAAAAAGAAAGAACTAAATGCTTCCATAACTTCAAATACAAACATATATAATAACTACAAATATGTCAGAAAAGATATGGCATGTCCAACCGTCTACTCAATTGGCTTACTTCCTTTTGTAAGTGGTCGCTTATGGTTAGCTAGTCCATCTCTTTGTTAGTATGGCATGTCTGAGCATCTCTTTGTTACTTCCTTTTCATGTATCTTCATATATTTGTTTTACTTCTCATCAATAATAAAGTGTTCCTAAGTGTTAAAAAAGAACTATAAACATGAAATTTTAAATATAAAAAAAAAACAAATACAAAAATCCGCAACTAGTGCAGAACAATCTCTAATATTTTTAAAAAGAAGAAACAGAAAGATGTGATCATCCTCAAGGAGAAAAAAATACCAAGTAATACTTTGTGAAAGATCTTATATAACTGTTGGTGGTGAAAAAGCTTTATAGAAATTTCCATATTTTTAATTTGTTTATTTTATTTATTTTCCGGTAAATCAGGCGCGTTGACTAAATCGAAATCCTAATTTGCGAAGTGAAAAAAGATCTTCAGTATATTTTTGCACCCGATAAGTCAGTAGTTGAGATGTATGTTTCTATATTTAGAAAAACAAATAGGACTTTACAACTTTTACCAGCGATGTATAATATATTTCCTGAAAAAGATATGTGGATGTCAATCATTAAAAGAATTTTCTTGGGGAAAGTTGTGCTTTCAGACTACACCGTCTTCGAGTCGACCAAATCTGGAAACCCAAAAGAGCTTTCACACTTTGGATTCTTTTACCTTTATGGCTCTGTTTCTAATTTTAAATGGTTTTTCTTTAACTACCGAGTCTTAATTCTTTAACTTAAAAAAGTCCTCGCTCATCTCCATGTGTTTAAGATTCTTGTTTTGAATCTACGTGAAAGCTTTGCTCGTAATCATATCAACTAACGTTGACCCTTCATAATCCTCGTATGCTAAATTCCAAGTAAGTATCTCTACCTTTTGCTCCCAAAAAGATTTAAAAAATCATGTTTAATCTGATTCTTGATTCTTGAAACAGGGTTATAATCATTTAAGGTCTGTGTAAACTATTTCAAAAATGGCGGATAGATATGAGTACCAAGCTCCTGAGAAGCTTCAGGTATGTTTTCTCCAAAACTCAGATCCAAAAAATGATTCTTTGCTTATCTGAATTTATTAGAAAACAGAACATTCTTGTTTATGTCTGAGTTCTTGAAAACAGGGGAAGTATCAAGGGATGGTCGTTTGCTGTATTCTTGGAATCGGAGCTCTTGTTTCTTGGAACAGTATGCTCACAATCGCAGATTACTACTACCAAGTTTTCCCGGTTCGATTTTTCGGTTTTGGTTCCCAGATTTGAAATTTGTTCTTGAAATATGATGTTCTGTTATGGTAATAGAAAAATTGTTATGTTTCTTCTTAGGATTACCATCCTTCAAGAGTGCTCACGCTTGTTTACCAACCGTTTGCGCTTGGAACAATTGTGATTCTCGCATACCACGAATCGAAAATCAATACTCGAAAACGCAACCTGTTTGGTTACATTCTATTCACAATATCCACATTCTTGCTCATCGTCGTAAGTTCTAGTATAGTTCTTAACCTTGCATAAACCTTTTAATATGGACCTGTATTTTGATTATAAATTGAATACCCTTTAAACACACTCCAAACAGTTGGATTTGGCAACAAAAGGGCGGGGTGAAATCGGACCTTATATCGGTTTATGCGCTGTTGTTGCTTCCTTTGGCCTCGCCGATGCTACTGTTCAAGGAGGAATGATCGGTGATTTATCTTTGATGTGCCCTGAATTCATCCAGGTTTATCATTTTTCACAGGTCCAGGTTTAGATAAATCAGTTTTAGAATAACCGCTTCTTACTAGATATACATTTTCTTGCTTCTTTGTAGTCATTCATGGCCGGTTTGGCTGTGTCTGGTGCTCTAACATCAGCACTTAGGCTAATAACTAAAGCAGCATTTGAGAAATCAAATGACGGTCAACGAAAAGGAGCAAGTGAGTCTGAAGACATTTTGAGATCTCAAATCCGTAAAACCAGATAGCTTCCAAGTGTTTAAAAGTTTCGTTTCTTGCTTTGATTTTATTTTCCTTTCTTTTTGCAGTGATATTCTTAGCAATCTCAACATTTATAGAGTTCCTCTGCGTGTTGCTATATGCTTATGTATTCCCAAAACTCGCCATTGTTAAGTATTACCGCAGAAAAGCCGCTTCCGAAGGATCAAAAACAGTTTCTGCTGATCTTGCTGCTGCTGGTATCCAAAATCAATCGGATTTGGTAACTTTCAGATCTCTCAAGAATATCTCCTTTCTTGGTTTCTTTACAGCAAAAGTCATCAAGAAATTATTTATCTTTCATGATTCCTTTTTTTTGTAAGATCCTTTGCTCTTAAAACATTGTATAGCTTCTTGATTCTTCTATACAGGCTGATGATGATTCAAAGAATCAAAGGCTAGGCAACAAAGAACTATTGCTTCAAAACATAGACTATGCAGTGAATCTATTCCTCATCTACGTTTTGACATTATCAATTTTCCCGGGGTTCTTGTACGAAAACACGGGACAGCACGGGCTAGGCGATTGGTATGCGCTTGTCCTAGTAGCAATGTACAATTGTTGGGATTTGGTTGGGAGATACACGCCGCTAGTGAAATGGCTCAAGATTGAGAATAGGAAAGGACTCACAATTGCGGTTTTATCACGGTTTTCCCTCATTCCGGCTTTCTACTTCACTGCAAAATATGGTGATCAAGGATGGATGATTATGCTCATTTCGGTTTTGGGATTGACCAATGGACATCTCACTGTTTGCATTCTCACCACAGCTCCTAAAGGCTACAAGGTAGTCTATTTAATCCTTTTCCTAAACGTAGATCATGAATTGCTTTCGTTTGAGTTTTTATTTTAAACGAAATCATAACATTTTTGGGTTTTTTTTTGTGTGTTAAACATCATTTGAAAAGCAAATGCAAAAGGCAAACAATTGGAAAATTTTGAGTTTGATTGTTTCAAACACTAATAAATAAGTTTGTAATTGTGAAGGGTCCGGAGCAGAATGCGCTAGGGAACTTGCTGGTAATATTTCTGTTGGGAGGGATATTTGCAGGAGTTGCCTTGGATTGGTTATGGCTTATTGGTAAGAAGAATGCCTTTTGAGTTTGATCTCCTCCAAAGAAAAAAGCAAATGTCATATAAAAATATTTGGAGGTTAATCTATTGTCTTCTTACTCGCCGGAAATTCATCCTTCTTTGCTTGTTACATGGATGTGTTAAAGAATAATCGTTTCCTAGTACCGATAACGTTTCTGCGACATATCCCCTAAAGAAGCAGCTGAAAAATGGGAAAAAAAAAATCCATAAACACATGTGAACCACATATATATTTAGGGATTGGTTGCTAAAACTATTCAAATTTGTAAACATAAAAGAAATGGAACGCCAAGTAAATGAAAACAAGTATATTTATTTTTAGGGAAAAAAATTAGATTAACCTTCAAAAAAGACATAAATAACTAGAATAGCATCACAAAAGATTAGAGTTATTTGTGTGTTTTTAATCCCTTCACTACCCGTCCAGCAACTTCTTAAAAAAAACAATATTACCAGAACGCCATTAATGAAATTCGATGGAAAGTGCAAAAAATCTGGAAAACAAATCTGTAGTGTCTTTAACTTCTCTAAAATTTATAAATCTGTATACAAATTTGTTTTCTGGAACCACGGATTTTTCCCCGAACTACAAATTTATCTACATACATGAAACCCCATATTTATTGATTTGTCAAAAATTTGTTTTTTTTTTACAAATTTTTCATCATTGATACTACAGAGTTTTAAGGGTCTCGCAAAATTTTTTTTTGGAAAACCATTGCAGATTTATTCTACTTTACTACATATTTTTTGTTTTCTACAGATTTTTTGTGCAATTACTACAGATTTGTCAAAACACCACATATTTTATGTGACATATTTTTTTTCGATCGAAAAAATTTGAAAACCCGACACTACAGATTTTGTTTTGTCTTAAAAAGTCTGTAGTTTGGCTACATACTTTTTTGAAAAATTTAATTACTAGACTAACGTCAAGTGGCTCTTATTTTATGTTGCTGCAGAGTTTTAGAGAGCCACAGATTTATATGCTTTGCTACAGAGTTTCTCTTGTCAAGATGCCACAGATTTTCTCTGACTAGAATAACACAAAAGTTTTTTTCTCACTATAGATTTGTTTACTGTTTTTGATTTTTTTATATTTTATTTCCTTTGCTACAGATTTGTATAATAAATTACTAAGTTAAAAAATCGTTCAAATAAATCAGTTACATCATCTAAAATAAATTTATTTATTAATTTTAATGTTTTATGTTTTATCATATTCTATTATTTTTCATTAAAAATTTATGTTTACTTTTTATTATTTACTTAAAATAAAAAATTATATAAAACATTATATCCTTTTAGTCACTTTAAAAAATTAGAAATAATTTTATTGGATTTTAACTAATTATTTTATAATTTGTGAAATCTAATTTTTCATATTTTTATAAAAAATTTTAATACTTGTATTAATATTTCTTATTTTTATTACTATTAATATGTCTTATTATTTTCAGTCCATTTAACTATTTATTATATGATTTTTATTATAAAATTTATAGATTTAATTTTTGTTATACGTTTTTATTATTTTTAAATTAATTTTGATTTAGAATAAAAAAAATATTTTATATAAAATTTTTATATTAATTTATATTTTATAAAATTTTCATTTTTTAATTTTTAGGTTTTATTTTTTATGTAATTTTAACTAAAATTTTATAATATTTTAATTATATTTTTTTAACTTATTATAAAATTATCTGTTTTTAATTTAAATTTTTGTTTTTATTAGTTAGAAATTATTTTTTATATATATTGAAATTTTATTTTTAATTTCAATTTTTAAAATGTATTTTATATTATTTTTTATTTTGAATTTATTTTATAAATTTTAATTATACATTCTTTTATTTTCTTATAAAGCTTTAACTTTTTAAAATTTTTTCTCTTCAGGTTTTAAATTTTTTGCTTTTTATTTAAGGTTTTTTATATATATATTTTTTGTTTTTTCTCAATTAGTGTGAGAAAAACAGAACATAATGGCATTTTCGAAATTATGATGAAGACATAGGTTTAATTGTAAATTGTCAAAAGATTAGAGTTAGTTTTGTAAAGGGTTGTTATTCTAGTAATTTTTTAGTTTTTGAGAGTTATTGTAGGTAATTTTCTCTTATATTTATTATATTCTAAAAGTTTCAAAATTTTAGGCTTTTCAATGCATAATTTATTTTTAAAAATTTCCACGATCAGTTTAACTCTTTTCTTTTCAAATAACAGTGTAAGAAATCACGATCAAATTATATATGATGAAGTAGTATATTTTTTTCTTTTTCTTGAAAATATTAGAAATATAATTAAAAGAAAATCGGAATCAATGTTAACTAGTGATTTAAAGAATTTGCTTTCACACATGAAGACAAAAAAAATATTGGATTATCATTCCAACGAAAAAGACAAGGTAATATGAAAATATTTGATTAGAGATCCTTGTCAACCTCGTGGTCATAAATTTTCTGAAATCGCGTGTGGAAATAAATTTAGACGATTCAATCCATCTTGGTTTGATCTTTATAGTGATTGGTTAGAATATAGTGTGAAGAAATACAAAACTTTTTTTATTGTTTTGCTATTTATTTAGAGACTACGTTGAAAACAAAGGTGGAAACGATGAATTTATGACAAAAGGCTTTGATACATGGAAAATCCAAAGAGACTAGCTGATCATGTGGGATTGGTGAATTGTTTTTACAAGAATGCCTTGAAGATGACTGATAGTTTGATGAGACAAGTTCAATCAATTATTCATGCTTTTTATAAACATAATGAAACGATAAAAAATGACTACAAGATCAGATTAAATGCTTCAATTGATGCTTATATATTTTTATTACAAAAAAGGTTATCCTTTAGAGGTCATGATGAATCAACTGAATTGACTAATAAAGGAAATATTTTAGAGCTTGTGAAATATAATGCACGACAAAATGTGCTTGTGAATAAGGTTGTATTGGAGAATACTCCAAAAAATACTCAAATGGTGTCTCCTAAAATATGGAAAGATATAGTTCATTGCTTTCTAGAGGTATTGAAGCTATTATTCAGGAAGTTGATCATGATGTGTTTTGCTTGTTGGTAGATAAATCTGCATATGTTTCTGACAAAGAACAAATGGTTGTGGTTTTTCAATTTTTTGACAAAAATGGGATAGTTAAAGAAATATTTATTGGTTTATTCATGTTACAAAAACATCTTCTTCATATCTGAAATATGTGGTTGATTCATTGTTTGCTAAGTATGGACTGAGTATAAAAGTCCTATGGGGACAAGGTTTTGATGGAGCAAGTAACATGAAAGGCGAATTCAATGGGTCAAAAGCTTTAATTTTGAGAGAGTAGTTATGTGTATTATATTCATTGTTTTGTTCATCATTTTCAGTCGGTTGTTGTGGCAGTTGCTATAAAAAAATTTACAAGGTGGAGATTTTTTATATGATTTATGTCTTGTTAAATGTGCTTGGAGCTTCTTATAAGAGAAAAAAATAAATTTCGAGAAGACCATCGTGCGACAATTAAGGCAGAAATAAGTCAAGGCGAGATTAAGACTAGAAAATGATTGAATCGAGAGTTTTCACTTCAAAGGTCTGGTAATACTCGTTAGAGTTCTCACTACAAAACTTTGTTACGGCTTATTGATCTATTTCCTTCCATCATTGAGTGTTTGAGTATATTGAAAGTAAAGGGAATGATAGTTCCAAAAGACGTCAAGTTATTGGTCTTCTAAAAATATTCTCACACTTTTGACTTTGTATTCTATTTATAGCTGATGTTGCTGCTTCTTGGACTCACAAACAATTTATCAATGACTTTACAAAGAAAAAATCAAGAAATTCTAAATGATGTGTCACTAGTGAATTCCACCAAACAACAATTATAAAAAATCAACGATAATGAATAAAATCACAACACTGAATTGGTTGACAAAGGAAATGTATTTTCCTATCGAAAGAAGCCAAGAAGAAAAACCAACATAACCAATATCATTATCAGGTCGAATGCTTTTACGCTGTTTTGGATATGAAAATTCAAGAGTTTAATGATTGTTTTGATTAGGTAAATAATGAGATGCTTGGTTGTATTGCATCTTTAAGCCCCATTGATTCATTTTGTCAAGCTGATCAGTTGAAAGTTATGAGACTATCTGAGTTTTGTCCAGATATTTTTAGTCTTGTCTAGCAAATATCTCTTGAGTATCAATTTGGTCTTTACATCGATAATATCAGTCAAGATGAAAGATTTGCTAATTTGAAAAGTCGAGGAGATCTTGCATGTGTAGTGATGGAAACAAGAAAACATTTTTCACATCCTTAGGTTTATCCACTCGTAAAGTTTTTCTTATTTTACCTATAGCCACCGCGTTAGTGGAAAGAGGTTGTTCTGCGATGAGTATTATGAAAACTATCTTGCTTAATCGAATAAGTGATCAATTTCTGAACGATTGTCTTGACTGCTTTGTTGAGAAGAAAATATTCGATAAAGTTACAAATGACGCATAGATAAAAAAAAATTTCAGAATATGGAGGAACATAGATAAATTTGTAAGTTTATTGATTTTTTCTAAATAAAATTATTTTATGTTATTGTGTCTCAGAATAAAATGTTTCTGGATCCGCCCTTGCATGTTACCGTCCAAATCTTTTCCATGTCTCTACATTTAAGGTTTTAATTATCGACAGATAATATTACCAAAATATTAAAATGAACACGTTTGACGTGAGTGCGATACGTATGCAAAATTATAACTCAAAAGACTTCAATACGTGTCGTTTTTAATTTAGATGATGAAATGTGTTAATTCATATCGTAATTTATTGAATTTTTTTTTTTAAATCACTTAACTCTTTAAAAAGGACAAAACAATAAAATGAAAAACTAATGTTATCTTAGGTATTTTCTTCAGCGTTTTCTTATTTTATTTTTATAAATGATTTACTTGTAATTGTATTTTCTTTCAAATAATGAAATTGTAAATAAAATTTTAAAAACAAAAAAATGCAAAACTTGTTATTTACTATCAAATAATTTAAAAAATAAATATTATGCATATATTAATTAATTAATATGATTAGATTATTTTTTTGTTCTTTTCATAAAATTCTACTATTTTATTTAGGGAGTGTGTTTCTCCAATTTTTCGATCATGGTAGATTATTTTTTGTATTTTTCTGTCTGAAATACAAAATATAATTTTTGATATTGAAACATATATCAAAATACTAAATCTAATTGTACGGGTATTTATTATATTGATTATCGATTTAAATTCTTATTACTAAACTATATTTTAACATATTTTACTTGTGTATAATGCATGTCGTAATCTAATTAGGGACAAAGTAAACATTTTACCCAACAAAAGAAAGAAGGAAAAAAGCAACCAAAAAAGAAAATCTTAGTTTAACAATCCTTTGTAAATTTTTTACTTAATTTCTTTTATCCGTAATTTTTTCTAGAAAATAGATTTTAAATTTGAATAATAATATTTAAACGATTAACTTTAGACAAGACTATTTTTGGGATTGCAAAAGGGGCATAGGCTCCGGATCTATACCAAAATTTTTTAAAAAAATTGAAAAAAAAAACACAGTAATCTAAAAAATATTAATTTTTACCAAAACAAGTCCAAATACTTTTATTTTTCTTGGACTTTATAAAAAACTAAAATGGGTCTGGCCTTAGATACACAAGTATAAATAAACATCAAAATAAATAAATGTGCACGTATCAGTTTCTCACTTTCAGTAATTCTCTTTCTCTCTCTCTCTCTCTTTATATATATA
>OVAN01012999.1:0-13223 GCA_900406275.1 Anastatica hierochuntica
ACTAAAGCCTTGTCGAAAATATTAACCTAAATTGGTTAATGATTTTTGCAGTAACCTAACCAAAATTAACCCAAAATTAACTAAAACACAAATCCTAATCTAATTGAAAACCCAACTTAATTTAAACCAGATAAAACCGAATAATTGAATGTCTGATAAATTTGCTGATCTAAACCAGCCTCCTGCGAATTTGGTTTAGGGATAACCAAAGCCTGAAGTCTCTCTTCAAGTCTCCGGGTTTGTGATCTTGTCATTGGACCCTTGGATAACTCAATTGGTTCCTGACTTGGTCTTGACTTCTCTTCATCTCCCAGTTCATCGTCACTTGAACTGAGCTCCAATCCAGCTTCTAACTCCAGCTGTGCTGCATCACCATAGACCCCATAACAAAGATGCTCCTCTTTTAATTTTTGCCACTTTTTTTTGTCATCCTTTTTTTTCTTTGCTACTTTGATTAGAAAGTATATAATAAGGCACAAGGCACAAATCCAAGTAATTATCACTAATAGAGTAAACGGATAACAGATAACATATGCTTTATTACAAGAAACTATTTAAACAAAAAATTGGTAGAGTAGGAAGGTTGGGAGAGAAAAGGCGATTTTTTTTGAAGAGGCGATCTGACGAAGATTTGGCGGAGATTCTGGAGACTCAGGTTAGCAGAGGCGCCACCATGGCTATGGCGGGCTTGGATGAGGTTCTGGTAGCGGCAGCTACCATTAACGAGGGGGCGAAGGGCTCTGGAGATGTCGCAGCGGTCTCGAAGGTTGTGGTAGGGGAGAAGCGGCCATCTTGGGCTTTGATTGCAGCTGGATCTGAGGCGGGTAATCTGTCTCAACATGTTCTATCCTCAGGAGAGTTCCTGATGAGGTATTGGAGGATCTGAATCATTTGTGGAAGAGTTTTTTGGTGGCTTGATTCCTTGATCAGTCGCACACATGGCGAAGGTCCATGTCATAGTGAATAAAATTTGGAGCTATGGAGCAAATCGGTGAAGATTGATGTGTTTGTCGTGAACTCAACGACAATGAAGTTTAGCATTATGGACCATGTGATCCACAGGAAAGTGTTGCAGAGGGGTATATGGAACATCGCTGACGTTCCAATGGTGCTCTCGGAGTGGAGTCTAGAGGTGTTGGAGTCATAGTCGGAGTTACAGTCAATGCCTTTGTGGGTTAATTTGAAGAAGGTTCCTCAAAGGCTTTTCTCTGAAAAGGGATTGGGGTTTATTGCGAGTGTTGTTGGTCATCCCAAAAAGCTTCATCCTGATACGCTAGCGTGTTCAAGTTCTGACAATGCGAAATTTTTTGTCATTGCTGACTTATCCAAAAATTGCCAAAGGAGGTGCCTTTGAGTAACCGAAAGGGGTTTAAAGCAGTGGTCGAGGTCTCTTATCCGTGGCTCCCGCCTCGCTATGTTTCCTGTTGCAAATGGGGTCACAAATTAGAATCTTGTGTACTGAAGGATAAGGGAAAACAGGTTTTGGTTAGTGAGGGTGTTGTTTCTGGAGAGGCATCTCATCTAGAAGCTTCAGTTAGTGGTACCGCTAATACAATGGTCAAAGAAACAGAGGTTGAGGGAGTGGTGTTGGTTGGAGCAACACAGGATTAGTCTAGTGCTGACCACACTTGGTGTGAGTAGGAGGTTTATGTGGCTACTGATGTGATACATTTGGTTGTGTCTACGAATGAAACAGAGGAGGTTGTGACAAAGGATCCATGGCTGTCCCCATCAAAGACATCTCGACCGGTTGATACAAGATATGTTACTGAGAGGGTTGAGTCCAACTTGAATGTCTCGCCTTCACGATTCTCTATCTTGCAGCTTGAAGAGGGTGCTGAGGAGGGGGTGGGGGCTGCTGTGGAGGAGACTAGTTCCTCTGTCCAATCGCAGGAGTTGGAAGAGGGAGAATTACATGAATCAAGGGGTGAGACTGAATCTTCACGCTCAGCTACTAATAAGGTGGGAGAGATGCCGCCTAGACAGTCCTTGCCTCGTCAAACAAAGGGTGTTAATCGTCAGCTTGCGACTCTTCAACCACTATGGCACGAGAATCTTCTAGCCAAAAGGGTCGGAGAGGAGCTCAACGTAAACACTAATGTCCATTTTCTCATGGAATGTCCGAGGTTTTAATAAAGTGCACAATCAAAAGGTTGTACATAGTTGGATTTAAGCTTCACATTTCAAGTTTGGTTGTATATTGGAAACACGAATAAACGAGGCAAAGACGGCTCAGATTTCAGATTTTCTTTTCCCGGGCTGGTCTTTGTTAACGAATTATGAGTTTAATAGGAAAGGGAGAATCTGGATTGTTTGAAATGATGCGGTGCTGCTTACTCCTATGTTTGCTTCAGCTCAGTTGATAACGTGCTCTGTTACAGATCCGACGTTGGGAATAGACTAATTTATCTCCTTTGTCTACGCTTCTAACTTTATAGCCGAGAGGAAGAGTCTTTGGGAGGATCTAAAAGCGCATCATATTTCTCCGATTTTTCAATATAAGCCATGGATTGTTGTAGGGGACTTCAATGAAACTCTTTCTACAAGTGAGCATTCGGGTGAGTCAGTGTTTACAGTGGGAATGCGAGATTTTTGTGAGGTTGTGACAACATGTTCGCTGATGGATCTACCGTATCATGGTCTGCATTTTACCAGGGAAAATCATCAAGATCATAATCCAATTGATCAGAAGTTAGATCGTGCTCTGATAAGTGATACGTGGCTATCAAGTTTTCCCACGTCATTTGAGCATTTTGAAGTGGGGGTATCTCTGATCATGCTAGGTGCGTTATAAAACTTGATTCTCAAGAAGCCATTGTGCGCCGGCCGTTTAAGTTCCCAAATGTGTTGACCTCTCATAAGGGGTTTCTACCACTTATAAAGGGTTTCTGGGATGGTACAACACCTTTGTACCCATCGCGTATGGCCATATATAGACTCTCCAAGAAACTAAAGGATCTAAAAATGGTGATTCAAGAGTTTAACAGAAATACAGTCGGGAATCTAACTAGGAAAACTCGTAAGGCTTTTCAAGAGCCATGCTCTCGGCAAGAAGAAGTTTTGCTAGCCCCGTCTTCGGAGAGGATGTGTGCAGAGGCAGAAGCAGCAACGCGATGGCATTATGTGGCTGGTTTTGAAGAGTCTTTCCTTAAACAAAAATCGAAGATTCAATGGTTTCGCCTTGGAGATCAAAATAATAAGTTTTTCCACTGTGTTGCTCAAGCACGAGCTGCGAAGAATAGCATCCAACTAGTTCGATCTGCCGATAGTAGGCTATTGACAAAGAGTTCAGACATAAAAGCTGAGGCAGTGACTTGGTTTCAGGATTTCTTACAAGAGGTACCAGCTAATTATGATGGTATAGATGTTGTACGACTACAACAGTTTCTTGACTTTCAATCAACAGATGAAAATAAAGTCAATCTGGTACGGCCAGTGCTGGAAGAGGAGATACGTTGTGATTGTTTTCGATGCCATCGGACAAGTCGACGGGACCTGATGGATATACTCGTGAGTTTTTCCATGCGGCTTGGCCTGTCATTCATGCTGATTTCGTGGCAGCGATATAATTAGGGATGGGCGTTCGGGTACCCGACAGAGTTTGGGTCGGGTTCGATTCGGGTTCGGGTCCCGAACTCCAGCTCTACAATACCCGTTCGGGTATTTTTACTGTTCGGGTTCGGGTTCGGGTATTTAGGTTCAGGTTCGGGTTTGGGTATTTCGGGTATTTCGGATATTTTCGGGAATTTCCGGGTCTTTCGGGTTTTTTTGGATATTTTCGATTTTTCTTCGAGTATTCCGGGTTTTTTTAACGGTTTTTCGGATTTTTTCGGGTATTTTAAGATTTTTGGATAAATTTGGGTACTTATTTTGAGTATTTTTTGGGTATTTGGGTACTTTTTCGGGTATTTGGGTATATTTGGATACTTATTTGGATTTCGGGTTCGGGTACGGGTTCGGGTAAGTTCGGGTTTGAGTTTTTTCGGGTACCTGTTCGGGTTCGGTTCGGGTTCGGGTATTACCCGATACCCGAACTTCTCGAGACCTAATACCCATTTGGGTATTTTTCTATTCTGGGTTCGGGTTCGGGTTCGGGTTCGGGTTCGGGTTTGGATTCGGTTCGGATATTTCGGGTCGGGTCCGGGTCGGGTTTCGGGTATCGGGTAAAATGCCCAGCCGTAGATACAATCATTTTCCTTGAATGGTTATCTACCGAAAGGAGTTAATTCTACTATTCTCGCATTAATCTCGAAGAAGCTGGGAGCTATGGAAATGAAAGAATACAGGCCGATTGCGTGTTGTAATATCGTTTACAAAGTAATTTCAAAAATCATTTCCAACCGGTTGAAAGAAGTGCTGCCTCATTTCATTAGACCGAATCAGTCCGCTTTTGTTCAAGACCGCTTACTTTTGGAGAACGGGTTATTAGCTACAGAAATAGTGAAGGAATACCATAAAGATGATATCTCCCCAAGGTGTGCTATGAAAATCGATTTAGCCAAGGCTTTCGACATGGTGCAGTGGGACTTTTTACAGAATGTTTGCATGCCATGGACATTCCCGATCAGTTTGTTCATTGGATTGCTACTTGTGTCACTAAAGCATCTTTTTCGGTTCAAGTAAACGGTGAATTAACGGGTTTTTTCCCGAGTAAGAGAGGGTTGCGGCAAGGTTGCGCACTTTCACCATATCTCTTTGTTATTTCCATGAACATATTGTCGGCTATACTTGATAGAGCAGCCTTGGAGAGACGCTTTGTTCATCATCCGTTGTGTGAACCGTTAAACATCACACACTTATGCTTTGTAGACGATATTATGGTTTTCTCTGAGGCATCCTCTGAGTCCATAGGAGCTGTAATCGAGGTCTTCAATCAATTTGCTCGGAGCTCGGTTCTAAAGATTAATATTCAGAAATCAAATATCTATCTCGCTAGTGTTCCAGTAGAACGTCGATCGACGATGCTTGAACAGTTCAACTTGGCCCCTACTTCTTTTCCGGTATGTTATCTTGGCTTGCCATTGACAACAAAGCGGATGACTTCGCTCGATTATGCTCCTCTTATTGAAAAGATTAAAAAGAAATTGCAATCATGGACTGCGAAATTTCTGTCTTTTGCTGGTCGTAAACAGCTCTTGGAGTCGGTTATATCGAGTATAACGCATTTTTGGAGCTCGGCTTTTCGGCTATCGCGCCGTTGTTTGAAGGAGATTGATAGTTTATGCTCTGCGTTTCTATGGTCTGGACCAGAAACGAATACCAACAAAGCAAAAGTCTTTTGGGAGGATGTATGTACGTTTAAAGAGGAAGGAGGTCTTGGCTTTAGACCTTTGGATGAGGTGAATACTATTTATGGTTTGAGGCTCATTTGGCGAGTTCTAACAACTTCAAATTCTTTACGGGTGAATTGGGGCAAAGAACATTTGGTTAGGGAAGGTTCATTTTGGACAGCTTCTGAAAACCATGGTTCTTGGCTATGGCAAAAACTATTGAAGTTGCGTGATATTGCTTCTGGTTTTGTTCGAGTTGTGGTTGTGAATGGCTTATCTGCTTCTTTTTGGTATGATAGTTGGACATCTTTGGGAAGACTGATTGATATAGTCGGGTTTCGTGGGTTTCGCCATCTAGAAATTCCCAAGGAAGCAACGGTGGCCTCAGCTTTTAATAATGGTTGGCGGTTCCGACGGCAACGAACTGAGTCACTACGACTGATCGTTGACTCTCTTCAGGCAGCTCCTCGACTATCGCAGCAAGCGGGAATGGATGTTTATGAATGGCGTGGGGGTGATGATCATTTCAAAACCAGATTTGCGATGAAGGAAACTTGGTTCCAATTGCGGCATACTATGCCTCTGGTTCCATGACACCTAGTTGTATGGTTTAGACATCATGTCCCTAAGCACGCTTTTGTGGTGTGGTTAGCATTCAAAGACCGGTTAGCTACGGGTTCTCGTATGGCACAGTGGGGAAGTGGTATCTCTCCTGCTTGTGTTTTTTGCTCCTCTCCCATGGAAGATCGTAATCACCTCTTCTTTGAGTGTGGGTACTCGGCTATGTCTGGAAGAAAGTTTTGGGAAGATTGATGGGTTTGAGATTCTCTACGGCTTGGCCACAGTTGGTTGATGTTCTTTTGAGTGGTTTGTCCCCGAAATTCATTCTACTTCGGTTTGTGTTTCAAAGTACAATGCATCATATTTGGATGGCTCGGAATCAATTGAGGCATGGAGCATCACGAGTTCCTGCTCACACTATCTACCATCAGATTGACAAAGCAATCAGAGCAAAACTCTTGCTATTCGGGCAACAGGAGAGGTTCGTTTTGATGAACTCCTCATAATATGGTTTGGCTCGCGATTAGAGTAAGCATTCATTATTCGTTCATTCTTGTTTTAAAAGCAATCTCTGAAAAAAGCATTCTTTGTAAAAACGTTTATTTTGTTGCAATAAAGTATCACATTACAACAAAAAGAAAAAAATGGTAGAGTAATAATTTAGAAAGCAAACAGATAAAATAATATCATCTCGTTTACAAAAAGTACAAGGAAAATATTTAATAAAAAAAGAACAAGAAACATATCTATACGTCGACTGAAATAGATTGTTTGGACTATTATTTTTTTGTGTCAACCAATTTTATTGAGGCCCAAGAAAGATTTACAAAATAGTAGTCATATAAAACACTCAAGCCCACCCAATAATAGCAACATTTAGATAAGAACAAAAGATAAACATGTGTTGCAATATGAAAGGAGATAGGTGGCCAACTATGGGAAAACGGTCGATTCATGCCTGAACTTAGTTCCTATTGATTAATTCCACCCTGAACATTTTTACTGTGCGATCAAATACCTGTTCAGCTAATATATTTGAATTAGAGACCTGAACTAAACTAAATTAGCTTCCACATACCCTAAACCGATATCGTGTCAGTTTTGGACAGAGGATTACAGAAGCGATGCTGATGTGGAAGCTGAGTCAGATTTCCATTAATAAAACGACGTCGTTTGCATCTCCACATTGTTAATAGAGATAAAACATTGTTTTTAGAGGAAAATATTTAAATTTTCTTCTTTGTCGTGTTCACCATCGACGAAGAACAGATCCAAAACAGAGATTTAGGGATTTTGATGCTTGACAATTGATTTGAGGACCATGTCTTCTTCATCGAATCAAAAGTCTTCCTCGTCATCTTGTAAGTTTACGAACTCCTTTTCGTCTTAGTATATTCACGATTTGTGAATGAATTATGCGATTTAGGATGAATAAATCGTGGATGGAGACTGGGAAGAGGAATGCCAAAATTGTGTAGGTGTGGAGAAGCTTCGACGATTAAAACTTCGTGCACTAGTAAAGACCCAGGACGCCTCTTTCATTGTTGTCCATATCGGTCTGAAAATGTAAGAAGAAAACTTTAGTTTGTGTTTGGAATATTTGTATAATCTTGAACTCAGTATGATTTTTTGTTTGTTTAGGAAAACTATCATCTATTTATCGTAAATCTATGTAACTAACTTATTTGACTTCTGATTTGTTATAGCTTATTATAACTAGTTCGACTTTATAATGCGTTTGTTAATGAACTAAACCCACAAGGAAAATTAACCATCTTTCATAGTATCAGAGCGCAGTCGCTCTTGATTTCTTTCTTCTCTTCTTTATCTCGTCACCCTTCTTCTCTTTTTTTCTTCTTATTCTTTAATATTCCCTTCTTTGTTTTTCTTCTTTTTCAGTGTCTGCCCAAAACCAACCAATTGAACATGCCAACGACATTACCAAAATCAGGTCACATATCCGTATCACTTTTGATTTGAAAGATCACAACTACCGCGCCAAGTGAAATTAATTTCTCTTTCTCAATGATTAGCTTTTGATGTGTTTGAACATCTTGATGAGACTCTCCAACCCAATGGTGCAAACAATGCAGCTTGGAGCGAGATGCTGGGTTGAATTGTCGTCGTATAAAATAGTAGCTCCAGCCTTGTTTCGATCCTCCTCGAAAACTGGAGGCACTACTTGTGATGTTTGAATATGGATTGAGAACCATTTTCGTAGCATCAAAGAAGCCTAAGCCATCCAACTTGGTAATGATCTTTGCACCATATAGTTTGAAGATTAGAACCATCCAGGAATACATCCAAAATTCGAAGTCGTTAGCTCGACGTATTGTTCAATGTTGGCGGTACCAGTCACAGACAAAACATTGTGATGTATCTTATAAACAGCTTAAACGAGACATATGACAATATCATCAACATCATAAAGCACAAATAGCCATTTCCAATTTTTGACTTAGCCAAATTCATGTTAGAAATGGAAGAATAGCGAGTGAAAAAGTCCACAAGAAGCCTGTCTCGACACACTCTGATCATCCTTTGTATGCGTCTGCATTTATGGTCTCACATCCTCTTGCACCAGTCAACACCAATGTCCAATGTCCAAAGCAAACACATAAGTTCAATAATTATTGGGGCAATCACAAAGAACTTCAACAAGAAAATGGGAAGAGGAAAACCAATTACATCAAACCTAATTATCCTCAATGGGCTCCTCCTCACTTCTGGTCAGGACCACTTGGCACTATGGTCCAACCAATTCTCCAACTGGGTTCTATTAGGTCGAATAAAAACATACAGAGGTCGTGTACCATCTTCTTCATCACGTCATGTTCACTATTAACAACAATCAAGCTCTATGGAAATACAACCTACAAGTTTGACAAAAGCTTATATCGTAGAGATGCTTCCAGGTCTAATGTTGCATACTAGTACATGGATTCCAGAGTAACTGCTCATCTCTCGACATTGGCAAGTTCTCTTAACTCATGTGTTAATCACAACATTAATCATATTGTCACCGTAGGAAATAGATCACGCTAGTTTGTCACTTTCTCAAGTTTATCTCTTATTCGAACTAGTTCTCATTCCCTTTCTCTTGATAATGTTTATTCACACCTCAAATTGTCAAATCTTAATCTATGTTCGTGAATAAACTATGTAAAATTGGTGATTGTGGTTTGACCTCTTTTGGTTTTTGTATGAAGTACCTCCAAACAAAAAAAGGTATGTTTCAATGTGAAAGTTCTCGTGACTAATATCTTCTTTCGACTTCACTTAATAATGAACCCACATCCATGTCCACAGCTTTGTTGGCATCATCTACTTTGCTTTGGAATAAGAAGCTAGGCTAAACAAACCAAACTACTATCATTCTCTTTTCTCACTGAATTTCATTCAGTGTAATAAAGACATTTCACACTCTTGTCCACATCGGTTTTTTGGATAAACACAAAAAATTATGTTTTGTTCATCAAAATAAAGAGATCAGACAATAACTTGAAATCGTTCATTTCGGTGTGTGGTCTTCTCCAATCTCAAGCATAATTGTCTTCGTTATTGTGTAATAATTCTTAACTATTTCACTCAATTCATATGAGTTTACCCTCTTCGCAAAAAAAAGTAAAATTTTCTCAGAATTCTTACACTTCACCAGTTACATAAAGAATCAATTAAATACTCAAATAAATTGTTTTAATGTGATAGTGGAGGTGAATTTAATAATGGTTAGTTCCATAATCATTAAGATCAACATGGAATAGATTATCATGTCCTCATACTTGCCAACAAAACGAAAAATATGCGAAAATACTTTGTACAATAAACAATGTCATTCGATCTCTTTTATTCCAATAAAATTGCATCCAACATACAGGGTTAAGGCTCTTCACGTCGTTGCTCACCTTTTTAATATACTTCCTTCTTCAACGATTAAAAATCAGATCCCATCCACTCTTCTCTTTCACAAATAACCATCCTATGATCACTATGAGTTTTCGGTTGTTTCCGCTTTCCATATTTAAGACACTCCAACCTTCATAAACTCTCACCCCGATTGACTTCGTGTCTATACTTAGGTTACCTTTCCAATCATCGCGACCATAGAATCTCTAGGCATATAGACTTTGATGAAGACAAGAACTCATCCGCTGATATGCTTTAATCTCCAAAAGTAGTATCATTCATGGATCACTTCAATGATCCTTCTCCTCTGCTCCACTTGATTTTCTAAAACCTCTTATAGCCACAAACACAATTCCTGCCTCAAACGCAATTTCAACTCAACTTGCGATAATTCAACCTCTTAATCTACCTGCTCAAGTCAATCTCTCAATGACTACAAGGGTTAAAGTACACATTCAAAAACCAAAAATCATCATTTATGTTCTTACTACATCTAAATCACCATTTATAAACAGCCAGATTCAGGCCACTTGAGATCCAAATTAGAATCATGTGATGACTATTTGGCATGAAGCTTTGTGAAAACACCATTATTTGATCACTTTTTCTTTAGATTTTAGTATGTTTTATTGGTTTTTTTATGCAATTCTCAATTATTAGAAGTAGTTTTCTTCTATTTATGGTATTTCAAGTCATTTTAGGTCAACCAATGATATTTGGAGCTTTGTGGAGCTAATTGGAGCAAAGTAAGTTTTTGGACAGTTTCCGAGCATCATAATTATCATCTGAGATGAAGGTCTTTCCCTCAATGGATTTTGATGAAATTTGGATAGGAGCTAGAGAATTGAATTATATTTGATAGAAAGGTAGTCTCGTACCATTTGGAGCAGTGGAAAATAAGTTATACAAATTTTACTGAACATTGGTCCAGCTGTCTCGCAGATGAAGGATGTGTAGAAAGACCAAAAAAAATGGAAGACTATTTGGGTTTCGAAGCATACATTCTCTAGACTCGAGTGGGTCTATTCCAAGCTATTACCAAGAACTCAATTCAAGACCTCTTTACATGAAGCCCATTATTTAGAGGCCTTAAGGCCCGGTTTCACACTTTTGACCTAATGAGGAAATGTACTATAAGTAGTTGCTTTTTGCTTTTGTTTTGAAGAGATTTGTTTCAGTTTTAGATCGAGTAAGTGATAAAGAGGCAGGGAGAATAGCCTTTGGGGTCATGCCCCTTCTAGCCTCCTAAGGATCCATCTCATCTCAATACATCCATATTTCTTTCATCATTCGATTTTATTTATTATTCTCCCTTTGATTTGATACGAACGCTTGCTGCCATGATTGATTTTTTGTTTACATGTTTTTAATCTATTAGTTTTCATGTTAGAAAATAGATTACAAGGAGTCAATGAGTTTACTTGAATAGAATTACTAGTCGATTAAATTTTATCAATAACGTTATCATCTTTTCTCGCACGTTAATGTTGTTCACATACGAAGCTGGTTTGAGAAGAGATCTATAGTGATTTTCATTCCAAAAGATTGACTTACCGCTGGATCTAGTATTTGATGAGTCTTTCTAATTAGGAAACGAAAGTGGATCGACTTAGAATCGTGAACAATCAGTCTTGATCGTTTTAATGAATGTTTATTATTTTAAGGCCATTCAAAAGTCTAGGTATTTAATATTAAGCATAGAATCCCGAACCTAGAAAGTGTAGAGGATTTACCTTAGTGTTTGTGTTTTAGACTGAAACCTTATGCCCCTAGTCGTTTTTAACTTCTGCTTGTTTACTTTAACTTTCTGTTGTTTGATGCATATCTTTCATTGATTTATCCTTTGTACATTAGCATATAGAGTAGGTTCATTTGCATCCATAAAACAATAAAAACCAAATAAAACAGTGAAAACACCATTGCATATCTTGTTCTTAGCTTAGTCCAAAATCATATAAGTTATAAGTGTGACTGTTAGTTCCTGTGGATTCGATCCCTAATTATTACTGCGGATGCTGTAAACTTGCAGATAGGTTTTAACTGGGTAAAACTTGACCCCACATCACTTTGCTAAAATGAGAAGTTGGGATTTAGTTTTGCGACATGTAAGGTCATTATTGTGAGATCGATGTGGCTTATCAAACATAAACATAATTCAAATGGAGCTCTAACAAGGAATAAGTTATAGTTAGTTGCTAATGGAATGTACAAGGAAGCTGGTGTTGACGTTACATCAACTTATAGTCTTGTGTTCAAGTTGAAAACGATAAAAATATTCTTAACATCGGTGTTGCCTATAATTGGCCTATTCACTACCTCAGTAGTAAGAACATTTTTTTGCATGGTGACCTTTAAGAAACAATTAATATGTATCAACCTACGGATTTCGAAGATCCACAACATCCACTTTATTTGTAAGTTGTTCAAGGCACCCTACGACTAAAACAAGTCCCATGTGCCTGGAATGCTCACTTTAGAAAGTATTTAATGACTTTGAGTTTGTTGCTAGCAAGAAAAACTCCTCTTTGTTTGTTTTTAGGGAAAGAGGTGACATCTTATACATTCTCCTCAATGTCGACGATATTATCTTTGGAAGTTCGACTAGCAACATGTTGCAACATATTATTGACTCTCTGAAACTCGAAGTTCCCATGACTTACATATGCAGAGTTCATCACTTCCTTGAGATCAATGTAGAGTACAATAACCCCGATATATTCTTAAGTCAGACTGTCTATGGTCGTGAGATTACTGTTAGGGCTCACACTATAGACTACACGCATGTAGCTAACGCATGTTGATGTAAATAGAAGCTGGTAGCCGACGTTGCTGATTTGGTTAAATCCCGACGAAATGCATATAACATGTCCAACTCTGATATATTTAATGTTGACAATATCATATATGTCATGAGCCGTCCACTAAATCTGTCTATATATGTATGCTTCGCGTCAACCATACTTACATGCTCTGAAACACATATCAGGTATGTCAAAGGGACTCTAGCACATGGAAATCAGCTTACAAAAGGTTCTTCAGACACTCTAACATCATACAAAGATGCTACCTGGGTTGAATGCCCATACACTAGACACTCAACATATGGTTACTCTGATCTCCTGGTCCTAATCTGATCTCCTGGTTCGTGAAACGTTAAACTTCAACGTCGAATTCAAGCTTCAAAGCAAAGTACAACGGTGTTGTGAATCAAATTGTTGAACTATCACTACAAGAAAACATGGTAATTTTTCGACAGACTTTCTGATTACAAGTAGCCTTCGGAAATTTCCAACAAAAAGTAAGCCTCGAATATCCATCGAAATTTCTGACTAAATTATGACAGTTTATGTTTCCGACAAATTTTCGACCGGTTCTTGAATGTTAAAAATTCCTACCAACTTCTGGCCAAAAATCAAACCACTATAAAGTCGTTATAAAGTCATTGAAAGCCGATAGAAAACCTGTCAGAAACCGCTCAAAATTTTC
>OVAN01013000.1:0-13222 GCA_900406275.1 Anastatica hierochuntica
AAGAGTGGTAGAAAATGTGGGATGTAATCCTGAATGGCGGGTACGATTCTTATCATTTGTAGAGAGTGAAACTGAAGATGATGTTAAGGAGAATGAGTCACATGCATCCGAAGAGAATTCAAATGTTCCTTAGAATATTGATATTCTATGGCTTTATAATTTTCTAATATTTTGATTTTTTTTTCTTAGGAACCAAAACATTTCATTTATTCCAAACTTTGTTGGGTTGTTTTTATTATATAATTGTTTTAAAATTTTTATTGTATATTTAAATTATACGTGGGTTACCCATATAACCCGTTTAGCCAGTGGGTTAGACATAAATGGGTACGGGTATATAAAATTTTGTCCATAAAATAAATGGATAGGTTCAACCCGCCCATTAAAACTTTGAACCCACATGGGTTTGGGTCGGGTCGGGTCGGGTTACCCATTTTGACACCTCTATAGTTTTTGTTGTTCGTTTGGGAGTCGCTGGCGACTAGCGACTAGTCGCTGCGATCAATCGCTGTGTTGTTCGTTTTGCTGTCGCTAGCGGCTAATATATATATGTATATTAAAAATATAATATATAATCCTATGTTTAATTTTAATTTTAAGTTTTTTATAATAATTTTAATTTTAATTTTATTAATTTAGTTTTAATTTCTATTTTAATATTAATATTAATTTTAAATTTAACATAATTTTAATTTTAATTTCTAATTTATATTTTATTCTTATATTTAAAATTTATTTTATTTTAAATTTTCGTCGCTACTTTGTTCGTTTCGTAGTTGCTAGCGACTAGTCGTTGGAATGTAACGCCAATTTTAAATCGTGTTGTCGGAAAAATTAGCGACTGAAAATTCCAATCGCTAGCCGCTGCGATTAATCGCTCATTTAGCGACTGTGAAACGAACAACATTTTAGTCGCTGCCGCTAGCGACTGCGAAACGAACATGACCGATATAACGTCTGTTAGATCATGCAACATAATGGTAATAACAAAGATATTATCTGCATGAATCTTGACTTATTAGATCATGCAAGATAATGGTACAAAGCTCGAGATATATAAATAATGTTAATAAGAATTAGGGTTATTTAGATGTGTATGTCAGCTTTTATTTGCAAATGATTGTTATAATTTTTTTTTTATTTACAAAATACTATCTTCCAAAATTGAAAATATTATTCTGAATCCTAAATGCTTGTCTCTGTAATAGTTTTAATTAACTTTTATCATCATCAAACAAACCCACACGTAACATGCATCGTTGAATATAGGATAATAAAGCTTCTTTAGCAATTTTTTTTTTGATAAACATTTGAATCATCATTAATTTAAATGATACAAGGTTTGTAAGGTGTTACAAAATGTGTAAAGCTTGGGGATCAATCTTGTCCAAAAAAAATTAAAAAACAAGATCAGACCCTGGTAAGAGTTGGAGACACTGTGAAGAGTTCCTACTCATTACGAAGCCAAAGCTGCATCAAATTCTTGAATCCTCTGTTTTTCCCTTTTGGCTAAAATGATATCTCTCATCCACCGATCAACCTCTTTGAATAGCATTTGTGAAGATGTGGAGACATTGTCATGAAGCCTTCTGTTTCTTTCACGCCAAATTACGTACACAATTCCATGTGTCATAGTCTTTCGCAAGAACCTTGGTGAATTTGCATTATTTTCTCTCATCCAGCACAATAAGGCATTCCAAGTGTGGAAGGAGAAACTAGTATTCATTACCCTTCTCGTTGCGAGACGCCAAAGCTCTTTAGTAACGCCACATTTGAGAAAGAGATGATCTGTGTTTTCTTCTTCGGAGAGGCAGAGGCAACAAATGGTAGGGACCTGTATTCCCCATCTGCTAAGCCTGCAGCGAAGAGGTAGTCTGTCAAGATGTGTAACCCAGAAGTGGAAAGAGTATCTTTGTATACACCCCTTGAACCAGACATTTTTAGTCCAGTCCAGCTTTGGACCTCTTTGGCGTAGAGCCTCCCATGTCTTCTTTGAAGAAAAGTTCTCAAGCTCCTGATTTTGAATCACCCAGAACACTTTATCAGGGGTATCTTCTGGCAGAGGTAAGGTCACAGTAGACAAAAAGATGTGCATTCTCATAGCTTCATCGAATCTCGCAGGTCGTATTCTCCACTGAGAATCTGTAACAGTCTGAGAGACGGTTGCAGTAGATGGAATTCTCGTTTGTCGTAATCTGTCTTCGTCAAACAAGAGATGCAAAGGGCCAAGAGAGGACCAGTTATCATACCAAAAATTTATATGCTTTCCATTACCTAACCGCCATCTCAAGAACATCCTCGCAAGAGGTCTAAGTCTTAACAGGTGTTTCCATGTCCATGAACCTTGCTTCTTTATGTCAGCTTCCCAAAAACTCTCTTCACGCATTCTTGTTCCTCGAATCCAAGTAGCCCAAAGAGAGGTAGAGTTTGAGAATAACAACCACACCAGTCTTAGGGATAGAGTTTTGTTCCACGTTGAGAAGTTTCTTAGTCCCAACCCTCCTTCATCTTTTGGCATACAAACGGTTTGCCAAGAAACCTTAACATTAGCTCTGCCATCAATTTTTCCACTCCACAAAAAAGATGAGCATAAACTTTCGATCTTCTTTAGGCAGCCCTTTGGTAGAATGAAAGTCGACATTCAGAAATTTAAGCAGCCATAGATTACAGAAGAGATAAGTTCTTTTCTTCCTGCAAAAGATAAAGCTTTGGATGCCCAAGAAGAGAATCGATCCTTAATTTTTTGGACCAAAGGACCATAGTCTGTGAGGCGGAGTTTTCTATTCATTAAGGGCAGCCCCAAGTAACGGATTGGGAGAAAACCAATTCTAAAACCGGAATCAGAGAGATTTGTATTTTCATCTTGGTTCAAGCCAGCCGTGTAAAGCTCCGTTTTCTGAATATTCATCCGAAGACCTGACCAATTTGCATAAGTTTCAAATACCTGGGAGATGTTTTCCAGTGAAGATTTTTCTCCGTCAAAGAAAACCATTAAGTCGTCAGCGAAAGCCAAATGAGATACTCCAACTTCTGCTGCGTTTGGATGAAAGCCTCTGTGACCAGAGGAGTATTTTTGGAAAAACATCTGGGAGAAAACTTCAAGAGCGAGGACAAATAAATATGGAGAAAGCGGTTCTCCCTGCCTTAGACCCTTCGATCCTTTGAAATATCCAGATAATTCCCCGTTGATGTTTTATAGAGAACCTTGTAGAGCTGATGCAGCTATGGACTAGATTTATGAACCTGTCCGGAAAGTTTAGAGCCTGCATTGTGTTGATAATGAAGTCCCAATGCAGTGAATCAAAAGCTTTTTGGAGATCATCCTTTAACATACATCTCTTTGATATATTTTTCCAATTGTAACCTTGAACGAGTTCTGTTGCTAAAAGAACATTTTCTCCCAGTAAGCGACCCGGTATGAAGGCTGATTGACAAGAAGAGATGATAGTCGGGAGGACTTGCTTTAGCTGGTTTACGAGAAGCTTGGAGACAACCTTGTAAAGGGTGTTGCAACAAGCTATAGGTCTGAAATCCGAGACTCTAGTTGCATTATGCTTCTTGGGTGGGGACTAGTGTTAGGGAGGTGCTATTCCATTGCTGCAGTAATCTTCCTGAAATAAAGAATTCTGAGACCGCCTTAGTCGCATCGATCCCAACCGTATCCCAATTGTCTGTAAAAAATTCCGCCGGGTAACCATCTGGTCCCGGTGACTTGTTTTTGGGCAGAGCAAAAAAAGCCTCCTTTATTTCCAGGTTTGAGAACTTCGCAGATAGTTTCTCTTTAACAGCTTCTGAACATCGGAAAGAAACCAGACCTTCTAAAATTTGAACAGAGGCTGAGGAAGAGACCACATCTCCACCCAACAGATTTTCAAAGTGACCAACAATATGCTCTTTCAAGTCTGATTTCGATTCGAGGATTATGTCTTGATTGTCCAAAAGAAAGTGAATGTGATTCTGGGACTGTCTTGATTTTAAGGCTCTGTAGAAGAACATAGAGTTGGAATCACCATCCTTCAGCCACCTGACTCTTGACTTTTGGCGAAGAAAAGATTCCTCTGCCTTTGCAAGGTTTAACCAACATTTATGAGCTTCCTTCTCTCTCAAAGCATTTACCTCAGAGGGTTGGAGGAGGACTTGTTCTTGACACTTTAGTAGTTCATCAAAAGCTGTGGCTGTTCTTGTCTCTATACCCGAGAAGTTTTCGTTGCTGAAATTTATGAGAAACCCTTTCAGTTCCTTTAGCTTTTTTGATATTTTAAGCATCTTAGTCCCTGAAAAGTTTGATGATGACCAAAATGTACTAACAAGGTCTTTAAAATCTTCATGATAGCTTAACATAGTAAAGAACTTGAAATGCGTCTTTCGTTTCCCTCTGACTGTATTTAAGTAAACCACACATGGAGAGTGATCCGAGAGTCCAGGCTCCCCGAAAACACCCAGAGAGTTAGCAAAAGTGGACAGCCATGAATCATTAACCAAGATCCTATCCAGTTTCTTCGCTACTAGATTTGAAGGGCTTTTGTTTGTCCACGTGAATGTGTTTCCACAAAACTGCAAGTCGTAAAGAGAAGCAGCTGATATGCAGTTTTGGAAATCCTTCATACCTGCTAAGATTGTACGAGGATGCCCTGAGGAGTGCTCCGACGGATTCAAGTGCTGGTTGAAGTCTCCTAAAATGGTCCAGGGGATGTTTGAGAATTGGAGAGCTAATTGCTCTATTTCAGCCCATAAAAGTTTTCTCTGGTCTTTGTCATTAGATCCATACACCAGAGATACTGCGATTTCGTTCATTTCTGAGGGAAGCTTTACCACACATGTAACAACCTGTAATGATTTTGCGATGATCCTTACTTTAACCGATTGATGCCATAATATCCATATCTTTCCTAGCTCCGAGAATTCGTAGTTACAATCAAAATTCCAGCCCGGGAAATCCCTATTTAGTATAGCTTGAGACTTCGCGGGGCTAACATGGGTTTCAACTAGTCCCCCAAAAACCGGCTTGTTTTTCCTAAGCCATTTCCGTAAACCTATCCGCTTTACAGGGTTATTTATTCCTCTAATGTTCCAGCAAAAAAGATCCATCAATGGAAGAGAACTAGAGGGTTTTAGTGGGCCTCTGCCCAAGCTTTGCTCTTTTGTTTCCGCAAGAGCCTCTTTGAAATAACTTCTATGAAACGATCATTTACTTCGTCTGGATTATCATCCTCTTCCGATATATCTTCTGTTTCATAAGCAGCCTCATTTTCCGAGGCAGAATTGGAGCTAGGGAGGCTGTGAGAATTTCCTTGGTTGAGAAGAGAATGCCTCAAATCGATACATATATCCCCTCCGATCCCTTCCCCTGATCTCTGAATCTGTCTATTTGCAGTCGGGGTACCAATAGGATGACGAGAGCAAGAAGGTTCTCCCGTTTCCTTTTCAACATCTTTTTGTTTGTCTCGCCACACTGCCTTTGTCTGAGGTCTTGCTAAGACTTTAGGAAAATCAGAACTTGTTGCTCCTTTCTTAGCAGGTGAGAGAGGCTTTTGCGAGACTATTGGAAGGAGATGTTGCACAGGGGCCTTCCCTTTATCTTTAACTTGCTTTGTACAATGCTCCTTCGAATGTTTAACTGAATTGCATATAGGACAAGCTGGCGGTCCAGCCTTGCATTTGGTGATCGTGTGTCCGACTTTTTTTGCAGTAGGAGCATACAGAGGGGAGCCATGGACTTGAGACGTGTACCTTCACGATTTCACCTGATTCAAATTGGGCATTTACAGTCTCCGGGATCGGCTTTCGTGGGTCAATCACCGTGTAAATCTTGGCAACCTCTATGTTTGTCATGTTTGCGGTTGCAGGATGAAGGGTAACCGGGTGTCCTACCATCGCAGCGATTTCTTGGAGAGCATCCGGATTGAAGAATTGAACTGGGACACCGGTGAATTCCAGCCACACCGGAACTTTTGACAGAGACGGTTTCTCCGGTGTTAGGCCCGGTGCCCACTTCGCCACAAACATCGTTTGCCCGTATATTTGCCAAAGGCTTTGGCTCAATATACGGCGACGAGCTATTGGACACGGGACTCTGAAAAGATAAGCGTTATCCTCCATTTTGTTGACGGATATATCTCGACGTTGTTTGCTCCATATCCCGTTAACGATGGCATGAACAGCTCCACGAGCTGGAGCTTCCTCATAGAATTGTCCCAAAATAAATATATCTCAAGCCTTTCTGTTCTTCTCAATCACCGAATTTGGGAGTCTCACACAAGGTTCTCCGGAACCCAGAAGAAAGGGCTTCTCTTTTGGATTCAATTTCTTCCCCGAAACCAGGTCTTTCCACTGAAGTTGAGTAGTCGTGTTCTTCTCATTTTCAAGCTTTCCGACAGAGTTTTCGCAGGATTTAGTGACTGGGCTCGATGTTTCCGTTGAGGATCCAGTTTTGTGCTTCAATGGATCTGCTTCTGGAAGATTCTCCATTAATATAGTTTCTACTTCTGCAGGTTTCATTTGGATGGTTTGAGTTTTGTCCGAATCTGCTTCAGGAGAAGGGTTTCCGTCATCGACGAGAGCGGCAGAAGTTGGGATCTCAGCAGCGGCTGAGTCGATAGCTTGGTCTTTGTGTAGATCCAAGCAGGTAGAGTCTCCATTGGATTTGTCAGAGTCTGGAGCGAGATTCTTCGAGCTAGAGCTTGATGGGGCTGAAACAGAGCTTCTAGAAGGGGAGCCTTGCTTTGATTTCTTCTTTGGCTTGCCTGATTTTGCCATTCCGGCGGGTGAGGGCCGACGTCGAGATCGACGCCGGCGGAGAAAATAAGATAAGGTTCTCACTTTTTGGGTGTACGGTCGAGAGTATTTTTTACTGTGTTTGCATATAGAATATTCTTTCAAAACATCATATCTTTTTCTTAAAATTTTAGTGACTCGTATGATACGTATCAACCTCAAGATAGTTGCATAAAATTTCTAGTATTCAGATGTGATATGGTGTCACAGCCTGCTTAGACTTATATAATAACTCAAATGGACTTATCAGTTAAATATTGAAATTTTGGTTCAAGATGCTTGAAATCCATTTATGTAGAAGGAAACCTATAACGCACTGAGTTCATGGTTTCAAGGAGAGGTACGAATTATTTTTTTTATTGGTCAATTTTTCGTGATATTTGAGAAAAATAACTTATCTTTTAAGGGAACCTAAAAAATTTTTATATTACTTGTGAACTGAAGTCAAACGTTTTGAAGAATGATCCGAAGAGTTGAGATAAGATGTTGATGTCGTATAGTCGTTGAATATTCTTGGAAACTTATGCACCTTAAAGCTATTTCAATACACATAAAACTTTTTCGTGTTATGACCAAACTTAGTCACTTTCTTATATGCTATTTCAGCTTGAGTTTCCGCTTGTACCCGTAATGTGTGTTGCAGCTCTACTTAGAGTTTTAGTTTAAGTATATACCAAGGCATAAGTGTCATAAAAAGATTGAGTTAAAATAATGAGACGGAAGGAAATAAGCAAAACATTATAGGTTATTCTAAAATAAACTTTGAAACGTCCATTTTTTTTGGAAAACACTCAACTGATGAATAGATCCTCTCGAGTTACATTTTCTCAGCAACCACTAAAAGTTGTTCCGCATTTCTTCAAGAATTTTCTAATCAATGTATCAAATAAAACAATATTGTTTCCCAATCCTCTGCTGAAAAAAGGGGGAAATACCCAAAAAAATCAACTGATTAAAACGTAATGACTTGACTAATCCGAATGACCAAAAATGGGAAAGTTTCTATTTTACGCTTTACTATTTTGATCGTGCTTTTTCATGCACGAACAAATGTAGACAGCATAATCCTATCTGTAGAATCATAAACTTTAAATAAAATATACTAACTTTAGTTTTAGTCCGTAAACCAGAGTTGAATAAAACGGAAGTTAGTAACCGTTAAATATATAAAGTGACTTCTTTTTGATTAATTGTGAAAAAGGTCTATTTCACACTGTATAGCGGATATATTTATAGATTTAACGGTTGACTAACTTCCGTTTAAATCAACTCTGAATTACGCACTAAAACTAAAGTTCATATATTTTATTTGAATTTTATGATTGTACATATAGGATTAAGCACTCTACGTTTGGTCATGCACGAAAAGGCACGATCAGAATAGTACGGTGTGAAATAGACCTTTTCACAATTAATCAAAACAACACCGTCTTATAGATTTAATAGTTGACAAACTTTTGTTTAAGTCAATTCTAATTTACGCACTAAAACTAAATTTCGTATATTTTATTTTGAAGTTTATGATTGTACCTATAGGATTAAACACGTTACAACTGTTTGTGCTTGAAAAGGCACGATCAAAATAATAAAGTGTGAAGTAGACACTTTTCTCGACTAGAAAATAGAAAGTGGATATAGATTGGATACTTCAATATATGAGAAGATATATGAACATTCACTGTCAACAGAGACGATATTGTAGCTTCCCAGGTTCATATTTCGACCAAGGGGAAAAGTTGAAAGGTGTGGGACGTTGAAAAGAAAAAGCAGATCAAATTCTTAATTTAGCGAGTCTTGATTACTAACCAGAAAATAGCAAATTATGGCTCCTTGTCAGATCCATATACTAACCGAAAGTTATAAGCTTCTTGGTTGGTAGAAAAAGAATCTTAAACCACAAGGGAGCTAGCTATCACTTGCTTGCATTACAAACATGTCAGAGAAATATAATGGTTCGATCATGATCTTCTCATAACTAAACCGATCAAATACTTACCTGAGAGTGAGGTAACTTTGGTTTATTTTCGTAGATTGTTTCAGTCTAAAAACAAAGCCTACAATATGGGTTGCTAAGGTCAGATTCTTGAACTCGAAGAATCTAATATCTTTCTTTATTCTAAGTGGTTATTCCTTTTTGGGATCCATCCGCCTTAATACACGCTATCCGACCTCTTGTTTCACTCAGGTCATTTTAACTTCTCATTTTGCTCGAGTTATTTAAAGATGTCATACAAGTAGACGTAAAAGCCTCAGAGTTGAACTACTTGAATTACTTTTCCAAAATTCTCTTCATAACTAAGCCAAAGCTTCGGGTGCGCATCATCAGGAGTTCCATCTCCGTCTACACAAAGGCTCTCTTGAAAGACAACTTTAGAGTCTTAAATCGCTAGCTCTAACGCTCATTTAGAACGTTTCCTTAATGACTTACTTAAAAACCCATGGAACTTATGGGTTGGACTAACTTGTTGACAGGCATGTTGCTAAGGTAGGGCGTTCGAGTTATTCTTACCTTTTTTTGGAACCTTAGGTTTTTGGAGTTTTCCCTAGCGCTTCTGGCTAATTCCTAATTCAGTCCGCTTGGAGGGGGGGGAGGCATCTCATACAGTTTGGGCATTAAAACAAGAGGGGTCTACATTTTATTCCATTTGAAAAAATTTCAAGAGCAACTTGCATTTGAAAGGAAGTCGTGCAAATTGCCTAAGTAGGCTTCAATATGCGATTATATTCGAATATGTGAAAGAGAGAGTGGTGAAATGATGTTAGTGTGAAGAGATCAAATATCTTTGTGTTTGTAAATTCCACTTTTTCCGCGAGTTTACTAAGAAAAAAAAACTCTAGTTAAGGCCTCTAAAGTGAACGAGATGTGGCTTCCAATTAGCTCCACTAGACCCGAAATCCGTCTTTTTGAATCAGTATCCACAATTTAAAATTCGCCTTTAACTCGATATTGTGTGATCCTGATTGTTCTACTAAAAATGTCATATAAACACTCGCATAGTGCGTCTTCTCACTTTTTTAATCACGTTTTGCTTAATCCTAAAAGCATCACCCTCAACCCTTTTTATTTGGACGTGAGAAGATCTTCTAACTTAACCAACGTATCCTCTGGATATTGCCAAATCTCTATTGTTTTCTTTTCTTTCAAGTTTTTCTTTTCTCAGCTTTTACCACGTTAGCAGCTCCAGTTCGTGAAACAACATCGGTGTGTTCCAACAACTCCTGCAACTTTCACGTTTCTTCTTCAACAATTTGTGAATTGCTTCTCATGACCTAGCATCCTTTCATAAAGATATTCAACATTGTACGAGCCATTTTTATTTTTATATTATCTCGCATAAGCCCTTTTTTTTACTTCCTTTAAAAATTGAAGCTTTAGTTTTAATTTTTTTTAAACTTTCTTGCTTTTGATTTTTAGTTTTTAGCCTTTAGTTTTTAGTTTTTAGTTTTTAGATTTGATTTTGGTATAGATTTTAGACATTTTTTTTGAAAATTTTGACTTGTTTAAAATTTTAAATTATTTTTTGTTTTTTTTATGAGATTAAAAGGTACTAAATAAAGATATTTACATTTACTTAATAGAATTAGACTCATAAAAATTTTATAAGTAGTTTAATTTGGAAATTTTACAAAAAAGTAATTTAAAAAAAACTTAGGCAGAGAAGAGCAAGTGGCCCAGTGGTTGCACCACCTCTACATCCATCTCACGAAACCAGGGTTCGAACCCTGCACCTGCCTCTAGTGAATAGAACTATTTGCCACTAGGCTATGATGACAAAAAAGAAAAACCTAGGCATAAAAACAATTTAAATATATATAGATTTATCGCAAAAAATGATATACACATGAACGAATACTTATAGGCAAAATGTGATATTTAGTGTCTAAAGTCTATTGATTTCAAAAAGCCTTGATTGTAACGTAAAGCCGTAAAGGATAAGATAATCGTTACTTTTTTTTGCTTGTCTCATGTCAAAAAAAATATTTTATATGAGCTTTTGCAACTTACGTACCACATTTGAACTTGCAGTTAATAACATCCCGATGGCCAGAGTTTTCGTTTAAACCGACTCGCTCTCTGGAAAGCCAGCACTAAAGATAAGACTTTTCAGTCAGAGGAGCAAGTGGTAGTCTATAATCTCAATCTCTAAAGAGATAGACAACAACATGTTTGGTTATGAGCAAATCTATCTTAGTTTTTTCTAAAATCCTTAGAACTGATATTTTTTGGACCCAGTTAATAAAAAAATTATTTTTTGAAAAACTTGACCCTTTTTCTTTGAAATCTTTTCAAAAAATTGGCATGGACCCAAGCCATGGCCTCATTTGTATGTCGTAGAGACGATCTGGTTATGACTGTGTAATAAAAAGTCTCAATAAACTTAATAATGTATAGTTTGTAAGATTTGAATAAACTTGATATGACTCTGGGTTTATTAAATTTATGATATACCCAGAGCCAAAGGACTTGACTCTATTGTTGTGATGAGAAACTCTAATAACATCCATAAAAAATCTTATAGAGTTCTCATAGCGGATCATTCTGATATTGTGTTCTCTAACACATAAATTTATGTGATTAACTTTGATATAACATATCAACGACTCCACGAAACTTAGTCATCAATCACGTCACATCCTAGTCATCCATAGTTATTAATGTCACAACTTAATAACCTAACTATGTACTTCAATAACTTATGTCATCTTTCACTTATATGATTTCATGATCAAGTCACATACTTGATGATCAGAGTGATATAAATTATTTTGGAACTATTACTCAATTATCCAATAATGCATGAAACAAATTTTATTGTTTCACAACACATAAAGTTCTATGTTTACCTTAACATCAATTCCAAAAAAGCTCCAGTAAAATCAAGATCATATTTTCTTATATTCTAATATAACATACTTAGACTACATAAGAGGTTTTTTAGGAAATCGTAAACGCTTACTCCTACTAGATCTTTAGAAATGATCTTTTCATAGAAAGACACTAGTCCAAGTAACAAAAAAAATGCTTTTTACTTCATGTTAAATTCCTTGAAAAATTTCAAAGAACCCGGTAAATTAGATTACGAATTTAATTTTCAAGATCACTGTGAATAATTAACTGTGAATCTAATCTATCGGGGATCGAACATACCGAAATATTGCAATAGAAAGATGTTTTAGGATTAAATCGAGGTTTCTAAGCACTCAAAAAGTGTTGTGTGTCTACCGATATCCACACACACAAACAAACTAGAGTTGATCGGGGTGTTAGCGCCTCTTCAATTATTTAGGTTTCGTTACCGATATCCACACGCACAAAAACTATATCATATTGAATTGTTAGCACCATTGAGATCAAATCTCAAAACTAGAGAAAAATTTTTGTCTTTAATTATTTAGGATTCATTGCGTCTCTCTTTTCCTCGTCTAAAATTCTTGTGATCATATCATTATATAATTGTTAATAATTAGATCTAACATACACGTACAATTCTGTGATGGGTCAAACCCATATGTGGGGTTTATTTAGTTCAAACTTGATTTGGTTTTTGACGCCACATACATGTGTTGTTGGGTCAAGCCCACTTGATAAAATAATAAAACATTGTCAAACCAACATCGATCCAAATCTGATTTCGAGTCTCGCCATATATACATATATAATACACACCAAATATATAGATATATCATATTATTATTTCATTTACCATGTAAATAACATATTTGAACCCCAAATATGCTTTGATGTGTGACCATGTAGGATCGTATACTATTAGCAATGATTCATAATCCATAGATCATAAGCAATTTGTAAAACATTATAACCATCTAATGTTATGCGAGTTGTTAAACCTTGACACTACAACTTTATTTAGAGTTAAATACAAATGATTTCAGGCAATTTCCAACTACTATCGGATTTTGTGCCAATTTATAACGATTTCTGAATTAGATTACGAATTGAATTCCATGATCCGTGCAAATAATTGACTTTGAATCTAATCTACCAGATATCAAATATATCTCGATATTGCAGGGAAAGATGTTATAGGATTAAATCGAGGTTTCTGAGCACTCTAAGTGTCGTATTTTTATTGGTATCCACATGCACATAAAATAAACTAGATCAGGATGCTAGCACCGTTGATATCAAATATCAAAACTAGAAAAACATATTTGTATTTAATTTTTTAGGATTCATTGTGTCTCTCTTTTCCTCTTCTAAAAGTCTTGTGATCATATCATTATGTAATTGATAATAACTAGACTTAGCATATACGTACGAGTCTGTGATGGGTCAAGCCCATATATGTGGTTTATGGGCACGGGTCGGGTACCCTTGATTTTTGGTGTACCCGCTACCCGATTCGATCCTTACGGGTAATAGATTTTTAGTACTCGTATCCGACCCGCAAAAAACGGGTACCCGGAAAAACGGGTACCCTCTAAA